>APFE030488567.1:213244-230676 GCA_000404065.3 Pinus taeda
TATTTATTTTACAGAGTCATCTACATGCCTGTTAGATAGATAAAGATTATTTAACGCTGCATTCTGAATGAATAAGTTTTTCCCGGGATTATTATTAGTTTCCCTATTTCTGTCAATAGAATAAGCTAGTCGCCTATCACTTAAGCAAACTATTCATCACCCATCCATCCCTTTTATTTTATTATCGGGAAACTAGTCCCGTTATCTCCAGACGGAGCCACCATCCCAAACGGAAAAGGAGCTGTACTAAGGTCCGGACCGGGTGGTTATCCCCCAATGTTGTGGCAGCGATTTTCGAGGCCTCAACAGATTCGTAGGGGGGTTGTCTATGGCATTGAATAACCCTTGCTCGGGATCTTCACCCCCAACTCCAAGCTCCAAAGACCACCAAAACCGAATCTAGAAGGCAGCCAAGCAGAATTTAGAAGGGACTGTCTAACTCACAGTTTGGACAGCCGAGTTCCACAGATTGAGGATGCCAGGTAGGTCCCTCGTGATGTATAAATGTTGAGGCTTCAACCTTTGTAGGGGACTTTTGAAACTATTGTGTATTTTGCACCTCAGTGCTGCCAGTCCTATTTTGTTCTTTTGTAGCCATTTTTGGCATCACTCTTATGATTATTTTTGGATAATGAGAAGTAGTTTGATTTCCTATCAAATATGAGTTTTTCATAGGAGCCATAGCTCTTAGGGTTGGGCCCAACCTGAGAGCCTAGGGCCTCCTTTCTGTACTGTTACTTTTCCTTTACGTATCATTGTTTTCCTTTATGCATATGAACGTATTTCTGTTATGTAGATTTAGTTATGTTGCTTGAATAGATCACTGTTTATGAATGACATTGCTTCAGGTGATTTGTTAGGATAATAACAGAAAAGCCTCAAAGAAAAGGGACAACCACACTCCCGGTTTCACCTCATCTTTATTGGATTAGGGGCTGGAATTGAGGAAACAGTGCTGCCTCAACAAAAACACTAGTTTGCTTGACCATGCAATCCTTAGTGTACTGTTTTCATTTGCAGAGATTATTCATGGGTTTGTACATCTGAAATTTGTCTTTGCATAGTTGATGTACAAGGTTTTCTTCCCAAATAAAGCTACTGTTCATTTATGTTGTTGATGGTTAGACTAGATTAGCTCAAGATTTGATCATTTGCAAGCCTTTGTTGATTTGATCGAGGTACATTGTGCAGGCCATCTCCTCCATTCTTTCATCCACCTAAAGCGTCATCTGAGCCACCTGTTCTGTCTCCTAGCTAAGTTTCTCGTCTCCCATCTATCCTTTTGTCCATGTAACCCTACCTTCTTGCTCATCATTGCATTAGCCTTCTTCAAGCCAAGTCAGCCTTCTACACCTCCTCACTGCTCCATCCACCAGTCCTTAGGCCATTTTAGACCCCTATCCTACCTCCAAATCCATCCATGCACCTTACCTCACTCATCCATCCTCTAAAAACTGATTTCCAAACATCCTATAGAAATTCTAAAACATCCTGTAGAAATTTCTGAACATCTTGTAGAACCCCTGCAGACTTCCTGTAGAAGCTCACAAATGAGGCTTCTTGATAGCCAAACTTTGTG
The DNA here is from genome assembly GCA_000404065.3 of Pinus taeda. Taxonomy (NCBI): domain Eukaryota; kingdom Viridiplantae; phylum Streptophyta; class Pinopsida; order Pinales; family Pinaceae; genus Pinus; species Pinus taeda. The sequence goes on from APFE030488567.1 coordinate 214,824, forward strand.
AAACTCTTTGGAAGAGTGTTAGGGACTCCTTAAATCGTCTTTGAACTTTTCCAACCTTTTCCAAGCATTTCTCTTCCTTGATCCACCCCTGCACAGTAAAGGACAGTTCAAGCATATGCATGAGAAAATTGCCAACTTAATCAAAAATACAAAAATATGCTTTCTTAGGACAAAGGTAGTCTAAACACATGTATTTTACCTTCATAGAAGTAATGGCATCTCTTTCAGTAGTTTGCACTCTCATCTTTGCATCAGTAGGACTAGCCGGTAGAATAAGGGTTTGCGCTTTCCTTCAGTTTTTCAATCTCTTTTCGCAAGTAGATTAGCTTCCTTTGAGTTAGCTTTCATCCATCAATTAGAAGCTTCGTCTAAGAGCTCATAGAAGTTGGCTAAAGCCCCTAGCGGACTTGTGCCAGCTAACCAAGTGATAGCTGTGGCAAGAGCTAGTACGTGTGCATACAGCACCGTCGCTTCCAAGTTTGTTACGAACAACCGGGTTGATAAAAGTAAAGAAGGGAGTCTCAAGAGTTGCAGCATTATTTTTGCAATACTGGAGCCCACCATCTTTTTGGCGCTATTGCCGAGGAAGCGTCAGAGTATTGGTGATTGTTGCTTTTCTTCTATTTTCTCCTACAACCTTCTGCTAAGTAGTTTATTTCATTTTCATTCTGCAATTTCCTTTCCGCAAAAGTAAAGTAGACATTTCCTGCTTTCATAGGTTAGCATTTCAATTCTGCAAGCGTAGATTAGCATTTCAATTCTGCAATTTCAATTCTGCAAGCATAGCTTAGCATTCCGTTCCTGCAAGTTCATTTGAGAAAAATAGATTAGTCCTTTCATGCTTTCATTTCAATTCTGTATTTTCATTCTAGCAAGAAAGTTAGTTGCATTTCAATCTATTTGAGTTTTGTAGGTACCAACAGAGAAAAAATCAAAAGCAAGAAAAAGTCTTTCCATTTCATGCCTCGTAGGAACAGAGATAAAACGAGAAAATTCTTACCCAACACCCCCACCACATTGCTGAGTCAACCTTCTCTCTTCTCTGGTGACAGCGAGCCAGAAGAACCTATAGGTGAACCTCCTGAGATATATGAAGATCCTATAGAAGAAGAAGAGTTAGGGAACACTCCATCTGAAGCCATGGCTGAAAACCGAAACGGTAGAAGAGAAGACGAAAGAATAGAGGGTGCCTTTCCCATCCGAGAGACCAATGGAGACATGAAAATGAAAACCATAAGTCCCTCTGCTCTACCTCATTTCCATGGTCTGACTACTAAGGACCCCGATACCTTCCTGTTTGAGCTTGCTGTCCTTTGTCGAACTTATGACTATGCAGAGGATGAGCAAAAGCTGAAACTCTTTCCCTCTACCCTCAAGGACGTAGCATTACGCTGGTTCATGGGGTTACCTGGAAACAGTATCACCACTTGGGCTCAAATGCAGCAAGCTTTCAACGCCAAGTACAGAGACCACTGTAGGTCCAAGGAAACTAAGGGAGAAATCTTTTGGATGACCATGGGCAGCGATGAATCTTTGGAAGACTATGAGGAGAGGTTCCAACTCAGTTATAAACGGGCCAGGTGCACACTTGACCTGGAATCTCTAAAGCTAGTTCTGCTCCAAGGAGTCCCTGAAGACCTTCTGGACACCCTTAACCTACTGGCTAGAGGATACATCTACCAACTACCTTATGAGGACATAAAGACCGTGTTTAGAAACCATTCTAGGGCGGCCCGGAAGAGAGGTAGGGGGAATCATCTCTTAGCTAGTACCTCTTTCTCCAAGCATGAATTTGCTAACCAGATGGAAGACCTTAAGAGCGAAATGAGACAGACTATTGCCATGCAACTTGATACCTTCCGAATTCAGCAAAAGAAAGAAGAAGTTGGGAGGGCCTTGGCCATTTTTTGTCCTAGATGCACGAGGAAGCATCCCAAGAATGAGTGCCCATTGCACTCAGTAGAGGTATGTGTCGTTTGTGAGGAAGACCATCCCACCAACCAATGCCCTACCTTGCCTAGATTTAAAGCCATTTACCTAGGGACCCAGGTGGCTATTGAACCTCTCTACTTCCTCAACCAAAGGAGGCCTCATGGACCCAGACCTTATCAGTAGGGAATGCAAGGGTCATCCCAAGCTTATTACCACCCTAACCAATCTGCTCATATGCCTTCTTGCGATCCCCCTGCTCATCCTTCCTGGTCCGCACCTCCTCTGTGGTCTTATCCATCTCCATACCACACTCAACCTCCTTCTCACTCATTTCACTCTCAAGCCCAGCCACAACCTCAGTGGAATGGACCGCAATCGAGGTGGAGGCCCCAATACAACACTCCTCCCGCCATTTTGCCTCCACCACCAACTCAACCTCAACCATTACCTCCTGCTCCTCCAAGACAACCCCAGATGCCTGCTCAACTGAACTTGAACCCCAACAACAAACAGGCCCAGCAGGTATATACTGGGGAGACAACATGCCCTACCTATGCTGTGGAGATCCAGGAGATCAACCTGCAATCTAGAAAGGTCCTTCCAGAATGCCAACCTCCTCCCCTAGAGGAGGAGGAAGAGAAATAGGAAAGTGAACCCCAAGCCATTCCACCCTTTCTTGAGTGACTCACAGTAACCACACAACCCAACCCAGAAGAGGATGAGCTTCTGGGCGAACTCAAGCAGTTGTGTGTGAAAATTCCACTTCTCCAGGCGATAAAAGATGTACCGATATACAACAAACTGATTAAGGAGGAGTGTTTCAGGCACCCAGGCAGGTGAAAGAAAGATGCCTCGACCATCAATGTCATAGGACAACTATCCGATCTCATGTTAGGGCAAGTAATCTGTCCGAAGTATTTGGACCCTGGGAGTCCTGTAGTTGATGTCCACATCAATGGCACCATTATACCCCACACACTGATTGATCTAGGGGCTGCCATCAATGTGATGACCAGGGACACCATGCTTAAGCTCAATCTTCAGAGCTCCCTAAGGAAGACCTCGATAGTGCTGCAATTGGCAGACCGCTCCACCGTGACTCCCGAAGGGATTGTGGAGGATGTCTTGGTCTCTGTTGACTCCTGGGAATACCCTGCAGACTTTTTGGTCCTCCAGCCTAAGGAAAAACTCACGGGATATCCCCTCATTTTGGGAAGGCCTTGGCTGGCTACTGTAGATGCTTACATCAGCTGTCGAGCCGGAAGCATGACCATCAAAAATGGGCCTATGTCCAAACAGTTGGTCCAATACCCTCCTGCCCAACCTCTGCTAGAACATGACTTACCCCTATGGTTGGAAGAAGAAGAAGAGGATGAGGTATACTCTGCACCATTATGCATAATAGAGGCCAGCAAGGGAGGTCCTCTAACCGAGGATGATTTGATTGAAAACTTGATCCAAAATCCTCCCCCTAGTGCGTTATCCTCGGAAGAATTGGTGGAAGATACCCAGGCCAATGCTTTAGTGGACCTAGGTGCCACTAATCTGACCACCCCCAGAGTTAATAATGTGGAGTTTTTCCTTGAGAAGAATTTGAAGATAAGCTCCTCTCTCTCTCCCTCTCAGGAAAAGGAGCTATGTAGCCTCTTGACCTGCCATTTGGAGGCCTTTGCTTGGAGCTACAAGGAAATGAAGGGAATCCATCCCTCAGTCTGTACTCATCATATCTACATCAAGGAGGACTGTAAACTAGTTAGGCAACCTCAGAGGACAATGAATCCAGCCCTCAAGGACATTGTTAAAGAAGAAGTGCAAAAATTGTTGGATGTGGGATTCATCTACCCCATCTCGGATAGCGAATGGGTTTCCCCTCTGGTGTTGGTTCCCAAGAAAAAAGGGAAATGGAGAATCTGTGTAGACTACAGAGAATTGAACACAGCCACCAAGAAAGACCACTTCCCTTTACCTTTCATAGATCAAGTGTTGGATGGTCTGGCAAGGAAGAAGTTTTTCTCTTTCCTAAATGGGTTCAGCGGGTATAATCAAATCCAAATCAGCCCGGAGGACCAAGATAAGACCACTTTCACTTGTCCATGGGGTACCTTTGCCTACCGCATCCTTACCTTTGGGCTATGTAATGCCCCTGCCACTTTCCAGAGGGTTGTATTAAGCATCTTTGTCGAGTTGTTCCATGATTCGATAGAAATCTATATGGATGACTTTACTCCTTACGGGTCTAGCTTCCAGGAAGCCTTATCCAACCTGGGAAAAGTTTTGAGCAAGTGCATTTAGATGAACCTATCCCTCAGTCCTAAGAAATGTGAGATCTTGATGACTGAAGGGACCGTGTTAGGCCATACCATTTCTCACCAGAGGTTACAGGTGGATCCCAGTAAAATTGCTATCATCAAAAGGGTTCCACCTCCTCAAAAGGTGAGAGATGTTCAAAGTTTCCTAGGCTTAGCGGGATATTACCGAATATTCATTAAAGACTTTAGTAAGCTAGCCTCGCCATTGTTTGGACTCTTAGCAAAAGATGTTGAGTTTAAATGGTCGGGTGACTGCCAGAAGGCTCTGAATGAATTGAAGGATAAGTTGGTGTCTGCTCCAATTCTGAGAGGCCCAAACTGGGCCCTACCTTTCCACATCCACACTGATGCCTCGAACAAAGCCATAGGGGCGGCCTTAGGACAAGTTGAAGAAAAACTCCCATATGCTATATACTTTGTCAGCAAAAACTTATCCAAGGCGGAAATGAATTATACAGTAACTGAGAAAGAGTTCCTGGTTGTGGTCCATTCCCTGAACAAGTTCCGACACTATATCATTGGCTATCAAACATTTGTACATACTGACCATCCTGCAATCAGATATTTAATGAATAAGCCTGATGTGAATGCTCGTATTATTAGATGGTTACTTTTGTTGTAGCAGTTTTATTTGACCATCGTTGATAAACCAGGTAAAGAAAATGTTGTTGCTAACTTTTTGTCTAGAGTGAATTTGACTGCAGGTGAAGAAGAAACAGTGGATGACCAGATACTAGATGAGCATCTATTTGCTATCTCAGTACTCTCCCCGTGGTTTGCTGATATAGCCAACTATCTGGTCTTCACACAGTTCCCTCCACACTTATCCTCAAAGGAGAAGAGCAGAATCGTGAGGAAAAGTGCCTCATTCACTTGGATCTAGGGCAACTTGTTCAAACCTCGCCCTGATCAGATCTTAAGGCGTTGTGTAAGGGAGGAGGCAGTCTTTGACATCCTCCTAACTTGTCACGATGGGCCTTGTGGAGGACATTTTGCAGCCAAGAGGATTGCCTTCAAAATTCTACAGGAAGGCTACTATTGGCCCACTCTTCATCGAGATGTCAGAAGATATATCAGCCAATGTGACCGATGCCAAAGGATGGGGAAACCAACCCCAAGGGACGAAATGCCTCTCCAACCTCAGGTGACTATTGAGCCATTTGAGAAGTGGGGTATGGATTTTGTGGGTCCTATCAACCCTCCTTCAAGGCAAAAGTCTTACATCATTGTGTGCACAGATTATCTGACAAAGTGGGCTGAAACCAAGGAAATCAAAGCAGCAACAGAAGAAAAGGTGGCTGAGTTTTTAAGAGAAAACATTTTCTACAAATTTGGTTACCCAAGAGAGTTAGTCACCGATCAAGGAAGCCAGTTCACCTCCAATTTGATTGAAGACTTGCTTTCTCATCTTAAAATCAAGCATATGACTTCCACCCCATATCATCCTCAAGCGAATGGGTAAGTGGAAGTCACCAATAGAGCATTAGAGGGTATCTTGACTAAGGTGGTGAGCAGTAGAAGAAGGGACTGGGCAGATCGCCTGGTTGAGGCCACTTGGGCCTATAACACCACTTGGAAGACTGCAACCAGTTTCACACCCTATGAGCTGGTCTATGGGAAGAGAGCTTTGTTGTCAATGGAGTTTGAATACAATACATTGAGGATGGCAGCTCAGCTAGACCTAGATCTAAACCATGCTCAACAAGAAAGGTTAATGCAGCTGAGTGGGTTAGACGAACTTCGAATGCAGGCCCTCCTCCACTCAGAAGTGACTTAACTTCAGAGGAAGGTATGGCATGACCGGCACCTCAATGACAAACAATTCCAGCCGGGAGATTGGGCATTGTTGTATGATTCCAGACATAATGATTTCAAAGGGAAGCTGAGAACGAGGTGGCTAGGACCATATGCAGTGGAATAGTGTAATGACAATGGTTCCGTCCTTATCCGGACTATTGATGAAGAAGCCATCCCCATGCTCATCAATGGGCATCGACTAAAGATCTACAGGGAACCTCTTTCGAGGTAAGAGTTTGTCAAAACTGTGGAAAAATCAGTACTGGTCATAGAGAAGGGTTCTGCCTTTGTTTTGGGCATAGCCTGAGCATCATTATATATTCAAAATAAAAAAAAAATGCAATAAAAAATATCCTTGGGTGAAAACCTTTTTGAGGCGCCCAAGGCAGATGGTAGGAGTGAAAACCTCATTGAGGCGCTCCTGCTGTCTCTCTGAAAAAATAATGGGAATAAAAAGATCCTTGGGTGAAAACCTTTTCGAGGCACCCAAGGCAGATGGTAGGGGTGAAAACTTCATTGATGCGACCCTGCTGTCTCTTAAAAAAAAAAAAAAAAAAAAAAGAGAGAGAAAAAAGAAAAAAACAAGTTGATCTCTGAAAGTGTTGTAGGTTGCAGGAACACAACACACCAAAGGAGGACTCTCAACTCAAGGACAAGGGTCCCTATCAAGCTACCAGATAGCCTCACATGCACACCCACCATGAACACTCATTTTTTCCAAAGTTTGGACACAATCGGTTCATGGTTCAGCCTTCTACAGGAAGCTACAGGACTTTCTACAGGAAGTTCTGTATTTCTACAGGAAACATCCTGTAGAGATTTTGGACGGGCCAGAATCGACTGGAGAGAAGCATTTGGAGCTTGAAGTCAGCTGAGGAGGCATGTAACCACCCTTTTCCTCCATCCTCCACTCGTTTCACCTCCTTTCACCACCATCACTCTCATCTAGGCAAGCATACCTGCACATGCAACCAGAACTCTGTTTTTCAAATAAGAAAAGTTTTTTTTTTCAATCTCAAAAATAAGGTCTTCTGAGGCTCGAGCACTTACCTGTCTAGGCGAACTCAAGACCCTTCACCTGTGAAATGTGACTCGAATTATGTCAGCATGCACCCCAAGAGGAGAAACGACTACAGGATGTCCTACAAGAATCATGTAGCAGCCTACCATGAAGACACTAGCAGCTCATAGAACTAGTGCATGCCGTATTCGCCACCAGAGAAATGGGTCTCCAAGACTCACAGCCAGTGGCAGCCAATGAAGAGGAGCTCCAGCACTTGAGCACGATGCTGCAGCACGCAGATCCAGCATCCCTCGTCCTGAAGCCTGAAAAAACCCACGTCCATGACCGCACAGGTAACTGCCTAACCTTATTTCATCAAATTACATAAGCTATACTTTGAATATGCATGACTATGAGAATGGACGGATTGAACAAGGCTGGTTGCCATTCAACTGGCCACCACAGCTAGTCAAGTGGCCTCGTAGGATCCGAATTGGATTGGTTATGCCGAAAGGTTGGATAATTGGCACGTGGGAAATGTCCAGTCGAGGAGAAACGGAGGTAAATGCAGAGGAAAGAATTCGGTGGTCAGGGGCACGCTGGGGAATGATTGCAATGACGTCGGCCAATGGATCAGTGGGGAAAGCTCACCCCCGCCCCATGAATTCCGCAACAATTCGAAATCGGTCGGTTGATACTTATGATGCACTGCAGTCATTTATGATCACAATCGTTTTACAGCCGAATGCATGTCCTCCTCCTCTGCAAGTCGTTAGCCCAAGTTTTCGACCTGTTCAAACGTCCTACTACTGCTCAGACTGGTCCTGCGCTTCCATAACCTCCTCCAGAAGCCGAGAACAATTTCTATAGGAAGCTACACTACAGGAAACACGGCATGTGAAGCAGTGCGAACTGTTCATGTCGAGGGTGGCGAATTTCAGTGAGGTAGGCAGAATTCAACTTCCCCATGCAAAAAAGAATTCCAAAGGTGGTGAATTCGACGTAATGAGGGGGGTAAAGAAATGTGAATGCAATTCTGTCTGAAGTTTTTATATGTCGTTGCCGAAATTGTCTTAGTGATTTGCATGCGAGATTTCCTCCACGCATGAATGAAAAATCACTCCTATAGAAAGTGATACACTGTCAAAACACTGTTAAAATTGTAAATTTTATGCGACTGTGTGTATAATGGAGACGTAGCTCTGCGCTCTATGTGAAAAATCCAGAAGTTCTCCTTCTGTATATGTGAGCAGGCAAGTTCAGCACAGGGTAATTGACCAAAGATATCTTTTTTACGCTCTGAGGAGGAAATCCACCCAGAATTCCCAATCTGCGTAAAAACACGAGCAAACACAGAGTTTTACCATGCCGGGAGGGTTCATTCAAAAAGAACCTTCAGACTCCAAGAAATTATGGGAAACCCCTGAGGTGGTGGACTTGTTTTCCTGTACACACTGGATGTCATTTTGTGACAAGCTCCAAGGTCACGATGATGAAATTGCGGAAGAATTCCTCCGGTCCCTAAAGCCGAAGTCAAAGACATTATTCGTTGTCAAATTTAGAGGACTGACCCTCATACTCACCCCACAACTCATCAGCAGGGTAACTGATCTTCCAATGGGGGTGCCCTGGGATAAGGAGGAGAGGAATCTGGGTCAGAAAGCTAAAAAAGAGTTCTTCTTGCCAAAAGAACAATTCTCAGAAGATAAGAACGGAGTTCGGAGGACTAGCCTACAACCGTTCTGGAGTGAAGTCAGCCTCCAAATTATGAAGTATATTACGTGTGAGGGGCAATTTAGCATCGTATATAGGTATCATTTTCGGCTGCTCTCAGAACTCAGACACCACATGGACCTGCCCTCAGAGCAAAAATTGAGCATTCCTTATTTCCTCCTGCAGTCCATGACTGAGTGTGCCACCAAACTCAGAGAGGGGACACCAGACCAGCTAGCTCATCATGGGCTTATTAAGCTCCTCGTGGAAGATGCACTCTACACTTTCATTGTCCCTCTCTCCTAGGAAATTTTCTGGAATATGTCAAAGAATGATGACATCCGAGTCTTAGCCGAGGAGCTCACTTCTTCTAGCAATGAGGAGAAGGAGCATACTCAGGAAAAGAAGGAAGTTAAAAAACAAGAAACCCCTGGCAAAACACTAAAGCAAGAGAAAAAAGGAACACCAGCAACGGGGCAAGCTGCCAAAACAGGCGATGATAAAATTTCACCAATGCCCAGGGAGAAAAGACTACAGAGCAGGGTAGAACAGACTGAGAAAGTCCAAGTCAGTACGGGCACCCCTAAGGCAACCTCAGCATAGAAAAAAGGAAAATTCCCCTCAGCCAAGCAGGCTAAAATAGTGCCCTTGGCTTCTACAGGAAAGCAGCAGAGTATTTCTACAGGAAAGTTGAAAACAGCTTCTACAGGAAGCCAGAAAGCAACCGCTACAGGAATTTCTACAGGAAGTCCGAAAGAAGGACAACAGAAGGAGAAGTCGGCCGAAATCCTAGCTAGGAAGGTAGCAGCTATGCTGGCCACCCTAAGTACCTCTCCCAAGCCAAAAGAAAAACGAAAGAGGGAGACTCCTCTGTATTTCAAAGCGAGAAGGAGTGTAAGGATTAAGACTGGCAGACCCTAGCCTCCATCAAAAGAACTGATCACCATCGTGGATACCCCTACCACACCAAAGGATAAATCCCCCTCCAAGGTATCCATTACTTATGAGCGGGGGAGCCCAAAAACATCCTCATGGAGGGCCAGAATGGAGAAATTGAGCTCACAAACCTCTCTACAAGATGCTAAGGCTATTCTACAGGAAACTTTGGCTCGGCTGAAAGAAACTGAGCAGATAGAGGAGAGAGCGTCCAAGTCACCGCAAGAGGAGGAGAGAGCAGCCAAGTCACTATAGAAGGAGGAGAAGGCTGATGTTATCATGGAACTAAGCCCCCAGCCCAACTTGGGCTCTTATTACAACTTTTTGGAAGATAACAGAATTATTCCCCAAAAGTTCACAGTGCCACTATTCCTAGCACTAGAGGAAGAAATATTACGAACCCACACGTGGATGAGGATCGGTAAATCTAAGGGGGTAGTAGATATAGGACCTCTAGAGGAAAGGCTCAAGGAAACACAAAGGGAGTTGGTAAGAGTAAGGCATGTGGAAAGCTCCCAACAAGCCAAGTTAAGAGAAGAGAATGAGCTGCTCAGACAACAGCTCTAGCTGCAGAGACAGAGGAAAGAAGAGGACACGGCAGCCAAGGATCCCTCAGCAGAACCTCGAGGAAAAGAAGAGATGCAAGCTAATCTCGATGAATTTAACCAGCAGCTACAGGAAAGGGAATTGCAGGCAAATATGGAGATACAATCCCTGAAGAAGCAGGTGCAAGAAAAGGAGGCACAACTGGCCTGCATGGCCAGTTGGGCAATGGAAGCACTGCAATGTAGGTAGTCGGCCAAATCCTATGGCCTATACCTAAGGGACCAGTGGCTGCAGTTCCAAATCAACACGTTGGCACAGAGGGGTATCTCCCACATCCAAAACCCCCAGGAATTCATAGATTTATGTAACACCAGTTCATCGGAAGATAAGGCCAAGCTTTCAGAGTTTTACCTCCATAATTTTGCCCTTCCAAACATCACTTCGTGGGACCCCAACACAGCAGTAGGGGACATGCAGCTGATGGAAATGACCTCATGGTTAAACCACGAAGAAAAGAGAGCAGTTGAGGTCAGGAATGTCATGGACCGGGAGTTACATGAACCACTGCTGATTAGAGCAGAGCCAGGGGACCCCACAACATTGATATCTGCTCACCAGCACCTAGCAACTAACTCTCAGGTTTTATTAGAGTATATGGATCGTCAGGCCCAGGCCATAGCACACTTCGAGGATACGGAGCGATTATTAGGGGACAATTGTGTTCATGCTTGCACCTGTATGTGGGACACATTGTCCCATAGCCTCAAAATCTGAGAATACCATACTCCAACTCGGATGAGGTAGGCTTTGGCACGGGTACCTCTCTACAAGAAGTCTATGCAGAACCTCCAAGCAAATTGGATAGGCCTCAAGCTAAGTCCACCCTTGCTTTTGGGATTGTTAGAGGGAGGCACAAAAGAGGAGGAGCATAAGCAGTGGGAAGAGGTGGAGAGGAAGGTCGGATTCCATGACAGTGTGGAGGACACTACTTCAGAAGCCTTGGATCTGAGAGTGGCAATTAAAGCAATGAAAGACAAGGAGTTGGACTAGTTGCTCAAAGGATGAGCAACCCTTTTAGCAGGGGGGTGATGATGAGCCCAAAAATTGGTAACTTTTTGGGATCATTTCACCTAATTATCCTTGTTCAGTCCTTGTTCAAATCCTTCATTTTCCATAGCTTATGCATTATTTTCAGTATGTTTATGTCATTTGTACGAATAAGGGAAGTCACTCTTCCTAGGTGACTAACACGTGCTTATTTCAGGTTTTTCGACACATATTAGAGCAAAATCGAGCAATCATGGGCTATAAGACAGCCAAGCCTGAGGTGAGGATTCATAGGGGGGTTGTCTATGGCATTAAATAACCCTTCCTTGGGATCTCCACCCCCAACTTCGAGCTCCAAAGACCACCAAAACCGAATCTAGAAGGCAGCCAAGCAGAATTTAGAAGGGACTGTCTAACTCACAGTTGGGACAGCCAAGTTCCACAGATTGAGGAGGCCAGCTAGGCCCCTCGTGATGTATAAATGTTGAGGCCTCAGCCTTCGTAAGGGAATTTTGAAACTATTGTGTATTTTGCACCTCAGTGCTGCCAGTCCTATTTTGTTCTTTTGTAGCCATTTTTGGCATCACTCTTATGATTATTTTTGGATAATGAGAAGCAGTTTGATTTCCTACCAAATCTGAGTTTTTCATAGAAACCATAGCTCTCAGGGTTGGGCCCAACCTGAGAGCCTAGGGCCTCCTTTCTGTGTTGTTACTTTTTCTTTACGTATCATTGTTTCTCTTTATGCATTTGAACGTATTTCTGTTATGTAGATTTAGTTATGTTGCTTGAATAGATCACTGTTTATGAATGACATTGCTTTAGGTGCTTTGGTAGGATAATAACAGAAAAACTCAAAGAAAAGGGACAACCACACCCCCAGTTTCACCTCATCCTTATTGGTTTAGGGGCTGGAATTGAGGAAACAGTGTTGCCTCAACAAAAACACTAGTTTGCTTGACCATGCAATCCTTAGTGTATTGTTTTCATTTGCAGAGATTAGTCATGGGTTTGGACGTCTGAAATGTTTCTTTGCATAGTTGATGTACATAGTTCTCTTCCCAAATAAAGCTGTTGTTCATTTATGTTGTTGATGGTTAGACTAGATTAGCTCAAGATTTGATCATTTGCAAGACTTTGTTGATTTGATCGAAGTACACTGTGCAGGGCATCTCCTCCATTCTTTCATCCACCCAAGGCATCATCTGAGCCACTTGTTCTGTCTCCTAGCTAAGTTTCTCGTCTCCCATCTATCCTTTTTCCACGTAACCCTACCTTCTTGCTCATCATTGCCTTAGCCTTCTTCAAGCCAAGCCAACCTTCTACACCTCCTCACCTCTCCATCCACTAGTCCTTAGGAAATTTTAGACCCCTATCCTACCTCCAGATCCATCCATTCACCTTCCCTCACTCATCCATCCTCTAAAAACCGATTCCCAAACATCCTGTAGAAATTCCGAAACATCCTGTAGAAATTTTTGAACATCCTGTAGAACCCCTGCAGACTTCCTGTAGAAGCTCACAAATGAGGTTTCCTGATAGCCAAAATTTTTGAAACTCTATGTAAGAGTGTTAGGGACTCCTTAGACCCTCTCTAAACCTTTCCAACCTTTTCCAAGCATTTCTCTTCCTTGATCCACCCCTGCACAGTAAAGCATAGTTCAAGCATATGCATGAGAAAATTGGCAACTTAATCAAAAATACAAAAAGATGATTTCTTAGGACAAAGGTAGTCTAAACACATGTATTTTACCTTCATAGAAGTAATGGCATCTCTTTCAGTAGTTTGCACTCTCATCTTTGCATCAGTAGGACTAGCCGGTAGAATTAGGGTTTGTTAGGGTTTGCGCCTTCCTTCAGTTTTTCAATCTCTTTTCGCAAGTATATTAGCTTCCTTTGAGTTAGATTTCATCCATAAATTAGAAGCTTCATCTAAGAGCTCATAGAAGTTGGCTAAAGCCCCTAGCGAACTTGTGCCAGCTGACCAAGTGACAGCTGCGGCAAGAGCTAGTACTTGTGCATACAGCACCGTTGCTTCCAAGTTTGTTACAAACAACTGGGTTGATAAAGGTAAAGAAGGGAGTCCCAGGAGTTGCAGTATTATTGTTGCAATACTGGAGCCCACCAGCTGTATGGAAGGAAGTGTTATACCACCATTCAGCCAGAGGCAACCATTTGATCCATTATGTATGTTTATCAGATACAAAGCAACAAAGATATCCTTCCAAACATTTGTTTACTATCTCAATTTGCCCATCAGATTGAGGATGATAAGATGAGCTATGAACTAACTGAGTACCAAGACAAGAAAATAATTCTATCCAAAAATTTATAGTGAAAATGGGATCTCTGTCACTTACAATAATCTTTGGGTTTCCATGCAGCTTTTGAATTGTTTCCGTAAATGCAGTAGAAGCTGTACTAGCTTTAAATGGATGTGATAATGCACAAAAGTGTGCATACTTGGTAAGTTTGTCAACTACCACCATGATGAAATTCTTTCCCTCAAACTTGGTTAAACCTATGATAAAATCCATTGAAACCTCCTCCCAATGTTGGCTTGGAATGGATAAAGGTTGTAATAGACCCGGGGTCTTAATTGTTTCAACTTTATTTTGTTGTAAAACCAAACATTCCGCCACAAACTTTTGAATATATGATTTAAGGCCCTCCCAAAAAAATTCCTTCTTAACCCAATGGTAAGTTTTTAAAAATATTGAGTGCCCTCCTAAGGGAGAAGTGTGCAATTCCATAAGAATCTTTTGTTTGAGTTGCAAATTCTTACAGAGGTATAAGTGATATTTTTACCATAATGAATCATTTTTCCAGCTAAATGTATCAGATGTACTGGAATCTTGTTGTAACATTCAAATAAGTTCCCATACTTCTTCATCATTCTTCCAATCCTCCCTTGCTTCGTTTATCCAATCTAGTTGGATAATAGAATTGGTGCACAACAATGCTTCCACATCCTCATCCTTTCTTGAGAGTGCATCTGCCACCACATTTTGCTTCCCTTTTTTTGTACGTGACTTCAAGTCATAGCCCAACATCTTTGTGACCCACTTTTGTTGCTCTTTAGAGGATAATCTTTGTTCTAAAAAGTATTTAAGGCTATCATGACCCGTTTTTGCCTTGAATTATCTTCTCATTAGGTAGGGTCGCCATTTCTTAAGTGCACGTAGTATTGCCAACATTTCCTTCTCATAAATAGATTTGTGTAAAAACATTCCCTTGATTGGATGACTTTCAAAAGAAATGGGTCTTTCATCTTGCATTAAAACAACACCAATTCCATTTCCTGAAGCATCACATTCGATAATAAAGGTTTTTGTGAAGTCTAGTGTAGCTAAGACTAGTGCTTGGCATATTGCCTCTTTAAGATGTTCGAAGGCCTTTATTTCTTCCAGAGTCCATGAAAATGCATATTTCTTCAATATTGTTGTTAGAGGTGCCACTATTCTCCCATAAATATTAACAAACTTGCGATAATACCCTGTCAACCAGAGAAATCATCACATATGCTTTATGGATGTGGGAATTTTCCATTCCATATTGGCTTTAATTTTGATAGGGTCTACCTTAACTCCTTCATGAGATACAATATGACCCAGATATTCCACCTCTTGTACTCCAAAGAAACATTTGAATATTTTTGCATATAATTGTTTCTCCTCCAATAGTTGTAGCACCCGTCAACACGTTCCAACATGAGCCTTCCAAGACTTGTTGTAGATTAGTATATCATCAAAAATACTAACACAATTTTCTAAGGAAGGGTTTGAAAATTGGAATTCATCAAACCTTGAAATTGTAGAAGGTGCATTGGTAAGGCAAAAAGGCATGACCAAAAATTCATAATGACCCTCATGAGTTCTAAAAGTTGTTTTCGGAATGTCTTCAGTCTTCATTCTGATTTGATGATATCATGAACGAAGATCCAACTTGGTGAAGTAAATTTACCCATGCAATTCATCCAGTAATTCATCAATGACAGGAATGGGAAACTTATCTTTAATAGTGAGCTTGTTGAGCTCCCTATAATCTGGACACATGCTCCATGATCCATCCTTCTTGTGCACCAATACTATTGGAGCACATAAAGAACTTTGACTAGGTTGAATTATACCAACCTCTAGCATTTCTACAACCATCGTTCAATTTCACTCTTTTGGGCATAGGGATATCTGTACAGCCTAATGTTTGGAGGAGCACTTCCTGGAATCAGATGAATAGCATGATCATGATCACAAATAGGTGGGAGACCTTTGGGAGTCTCAAATACTTTGGAATGATTTTCCAAGACTTTCTGGAGATCTGGAGAAATAGATGATTCTGATGTGGAAACATCTAGCGAACATAATTGAGAAATTACACCTCTTTGTTCCTTTTTTAGAAGCTTTGTTATACCGTTAGAGCTGATTATCTTTCCTAATTTCCCTATAATACCCCTTAATTCAACTTCCTTTCCTTCCGCAGAAAATTTCATGAAAATTTCTTGAAAATTAAAAGCTATTGTACCCAAGGATTGTAGCCATTGGACTCCTAGTACAACATCAACACCTCCCAT
>APFE030488567.1:230696-248186 GCA_000404065.3 Pinus taeda
AACTGTAACAAAGCCCTTTTTCTCTTTTTTTCTTCCAATTGTTGTGGTGTAAACCTTATAGGTTGTGGAAGGCTAGGGGTAACAACACTTCCATATTTATAGTTGTGACTGGTATGCTTCTTGGTTGCCATAATTATGCTTTTCATTTTTCTTGCTAACCTGAATGCCTTCTCTAATGAATTAGTTCCCAAAGGTGAACATCATGTTGGGCATTATCCTTTAAAGTCCCTATGACCACATCAATCCTATGCTCCTTTGGAATATTTTCTACCCTTATGTTCAATTTTTGGAACTCCTCAATGTGCTCCATTATTGAACCCTTTTGTTTGAGACTTATCAATTGGCTAAAAAAAGTGTTTCCTTTTGTATCCTCATAATGTACTGTCAATTCTTCCGTAAAAATTGCCCAAGTGATAATTTTTTGATGAGAGAAAAGCCATTGATATCATACAAACTGATTTGGTTCCAAATATAAAGTTGCAATACGTACCTTTTGTGTTTTTTGCACATTTTTGAGATCAAAAAATTGCTCCATCTGTAATATCCATGTTGCGGGATCCTTTCCATCAAACTTCCTCATATCGATTTTTGGAATATGGTGGGACTTCAATCCAACATTAGAGTCTGTGGAATCATGATTAACATTTCTTTTGTTCTCATCATGAGTTTCCTTTACTACCCTTTCACCATTAGTGACCATTTCTTGTAGCAACTTATTCATATTTATCTTCAATTCTTCCATCTTATCATCCATGCCATCCATTTTAGCTTCTACACCTTTCTTTAAACAATCCATCTTAGCTTCTACACCTTTCTTTAAACCATCCATCTTAGCTTCTACATCTTTCATCTTAGATTCTATTACTTTTTGTGCAAGTGACACTTGTTGCAATTGGTCTCGTAATTTTGATATATCATGTTTCATTTTTTTCTCTTCTTCATGAATCATGCTAGAGCTTTCAGGTTGCTTACTAGGTGTTTGCATTTTATTTCTTCAGGGCATAAATTACCAATAATAATGCTTTACTATGCCCTTTGAATTCCTTCAAACTAATTTTTCAAACCAAGCTTATGCAAAAATTTAAGAAAACTACGCACCTTTCTTCACTTTGTAGGAGCTTGATATTGAATCTGATGTATCTTTGTAATTTCAGATCATTCAGTTCTGAAATTGCAACCTGTAGTAGCCCTCTGCATCCTGTTTCCAATGCCACCAATTTGATCCAAATTGGATTCTCCAAGAAAGCGTTATGCACAATCTCCAAAGATGACCTGATTATAGACCTTTCCAAAAGAGAAAACTTGTATGAAGTGCCATGTGTCACTGTTTCAACCTTTGGCATTGAAACATATATACAAGAAACCAAAGTCCGACCTCTTTTTGTACCTTCTTACAAAATTTCAATCCGATGCTCAGAGAGAAACTTACGACGATTTTCCCCAGGTCACCTGTTTGGAATGTAATTCAAGAGTCTGTAAAAAGACCAACTTCCTCAGATCATATCTCCACCAATATAGCTCGAAAACCTATAGAATATAGACCCGAGGTTCGGTGTGATTTCGTCTCAAATGGGGTTTTTTTTCTCTTTTGTAATGTTGCAGAAAAAAATTTATACCGAAAATGCCACAATGACTTATTTGTACCAGTGAAACCCTAGAATCCAAAGCTTTGATACCAAATGTTATGAAACTAGCTCACAAAAAGATAGAAAAGAGAGATCAACGCCTTAGAATTCAGCCTCTTCGAGGGGGAAACCTCCTTTACATTACACAAATGAACAATTCTTGGATGATTCAAATGACAAAACATCCTTTCTATATATAGGATTCTAAGGAGTCACACTATAACCCAACAGACCTAACAATAATAATGTAAAGCCACAAAAATAACAATACAGGGATTCTATGGGACACAGTGATAAAAATATGGGAAAAATAGGGGCACACCAGTATTAATAAGGGATACAACTACAATAGTTATGGGGTAATCACTAGTATTATAGGGACCTAACAGGAACCTTTAAAAATTTGTGATATTGATAGAATATCGATGGTATTAAAAAGTCCCAAGGAATGTCTATAAATACTAATGAATGATTCCATTGCAAAAAGAAACCTTGATGGCTCTCTTCTCTCTCCTCCACCAGGACACATGGTAGCATATGATTGGCTTCAATAAGCTACAATGGAAGCATATGAATGATCCAATAATATAGAGTGGCGCCTGACAATAGCATGACGTGGCAGTATGATAGCACATGTGGCAGGCATATTCAACCTTATTGAGTAGTCTAACGGGAAACGATTGGGTGACACATGTCACCTCTAAGGAGTCACCACATGGAGTGATGACATAATATCAGAGCTCTGCATATCGAAGGTTAAAGACATTGAAACTTTAGAACATTTGGAGTTTGGAAAAGTTCTGTTAAAGGGGCCTTCTGATATTGGGCTAGCATGTGGTCATCAAAATTCAAAGAACAAAGTGTGTAGAGTAGTTAACAAGGGAAGAATGGCCCCCGATAGGAGTTTGAAGGTTTACCACCTTAAGGTTAAGTTGTAGGTCACATATCTCGGTTGTATGATGAGAAATGTGGGGAGTGCTAAGTAGAAGGAGCCAAGATGAAATCGGAATGTCGTAGAAGTTATGATAAAAAGGGGGCTCTAACATTGCATTAAGTTGATGGTCACTAGAGCGGTCAATGAGAAAGAAAATGCCAAAGGAGCTTAGCGCCAAGGTACTGAGTATTGGAACATAACACCACTATGAATCAATGATGTGTAATTTCTCTGATAAGATAGTACAGAGAGTTAATCAAGTTTGAAAGGGTAGTTAACAGGTTTTGTAAAAACAACTTCAACCACTCCAGATTCCAAGGCAGAGGATTAGCATTAATGAACTAATTTCTAGATTTGAAGGTTGACAATTTTCCAGCAGTTCCAAATTTCCTGCAGTTTTCTAACTATTTTTTTAATCTTTAATTTATTGTTCAAAATGTTTTGAGAAAATAGCTATTGTTAACAACAGATTCTCCAGAATTTTTATTATGTAGTTTTGTTTCAAAATTATCTATATCTTTGTTAGATATTGTTTTGTAATCAATTCCTTTTTGGAATCTGAAGTTACTTCAATAGGAAGTCTATAAATATTTTTTTATAAGGCTTAGAAAGGGTTGGATTATGTATGAAGGAAAGAGGCCTACCTTGATATAGGCTATGGATTGTACTCAAAGTAATCAATTTTTAGAAATACAGAGGCAGTTTTGTTCAAGGATTCTCGTGTCAAACAAATGATGATGTGTTCTCTCATGTTAAATTGTTCTTTTTTTTTAGTTTCCATATGAATTTCCCTCTTGACTGTTGCAAGAAGATTAAGAGTTGAATTTACTTAATTTTATTTTACTCTGGCTTTTTTTAAACAATATTAATGTTTTCCCCATGATATTAAATACAAAATTCATTTAAATATTCTTTATATTTAATTGATCATCCACTTTTTCATCTCAGTTACACCATAAATATCTTAAGATGCAAGAGTTTGTCTACCCTACCCTATTACAACTACTCTGTCAATTTGTAATTAATTACCCAACAGTTTATGACCCCATTCCCAATGGTCTTTCCTAGCATATTTCAACCAAAATTTTGAAAAACCCACCTCAAACTTCAATATCTAGCCTAAAATCTTGAAAGAATAAATTAAATCATATAGAGAGAGCCCTCTCTAAAGCTAAAAGGGCCAGAACCCAACTTTACAAGTGGTTTGTGGTTACCTTTGTATTTTTCTTCCTCGGTCTAGGACAATTACAAAGTGGTAACATTCTGGCAACTCGACTGGCATGTGAAAGGTTCTATTTTCCCGAGGAAAGATCATGAAAATTTTAAAGTTGCTTGTTGACGGTGGATGGTAGTTAGACACAAAGAGGTTGTACCATTCACCTAGCGATTCCAATCAATGTTACATTCAAATTCAAATACTCCACTAGAGAACAAGACTTGTTGATAGAGGAAAGGATGGACATTTAAGAAATACTAGTTATCAAACTTTCATTTTTTACAAGAAATTTCATTCTTTTTCATCACATACCTCTTGTCCTTCTCTGAGCCTGTCAAAAGGAGTTTCCTTCATCTACTATATCTGAATGAATACTATATATATGCACATGATTCCGCTTTTAAAATTGTATATCATTCCTTTGAAGTTGCAAATGCATCTCCTTATTGTATCAGTTATCTTGAATAAGATCCCAACCATAATCATAGTCAAACGAGTAAAATTCCATCTCAAAAAAACAAAGTCATGGCTGCTTCCTGATATGCTCCATTAGATTTGCAATCTCCTTTACATGATTTACCACAAAAATATGGTCAAAGGTTTCTTCAATTTGATGTCACTGGACCCACTACAGCATAGCAACATATAGACAAAATGAATGACTTTTTAGATTTTGAGGAAGTTTATTTTGATGATATTAAGATGACACTCTTTTTCCAGAAGCCTACTAGAGAGGTCAAAAAATGGTATAGAGGACTAGCAATAGGTAGTATTGCTAATGTTCAACACTTTGAGCACACTTTCCTTGATAGATGGGTGGTTTAAAAGAACCCTTTTAAGATTATGGTTGAGTATAGGAATCTAGAGAGGAAATCGAGAGAATCAATCAAAGATTTCTCAACTAGATTCAATAAGATTTGCAATTCAATCCCAGCAGACATACACCATGCCCCTATATTGGCTCTACTTCACTATTTAGATAGATTTGATGTAGATATGGCCTATCAATTAAGGGAAAGAAACCCAACAACTTTCGAAGGCATGCAAAAAGATGTTGTTGGTGTGGAAGTGAATCTACTAATCAACAGGGCCAAAATGGAAGCTAAAAGAAGGGGAGTGGTTAAGGAGGAGTTTCCTCCATCATTAGACAATACACTAGATGCATTGGTGAAAATCATGGAAAGGTTTATTGGAAAATTCACTTTTCAAAAAAAACCTATTGTTAGAGAGCAGCAAAGAAGACCTCCTTTCCAAATAGATTTTGTAGAAGGATAGGTTGTTAATTTATGTCACCATGAGCTACAAACTAATTATTTCATATATTCACTTAAAGACAGCGATGAAGAACATGAAGAAGATACCAAATCAGGTGAAGAAACTTTCCCCTTCTGTTTTTCTTCATTTTAATTATTGAAGGAGAAATTTCATAGTGTTATAAGTCAACAATCTCATAGTATTAACATCAAACTTAAGGAAAATAATGAGTTTGTTGATGGAAATCCTCTACCCTTATCTTTTGCTTCATTTGAACTATTGAAAGAAAATTATAAGATTATCAATGAAGTAGGGAAGCAAGTTGAAAATAGTATTGGCAGCAACCTTTTCGTGTATTTGATGACCTTGCTATTTGTTATATGGAAGACTCGTTCAGTGCAATATCATAGTCATTGAGTAACCATGAGATTGAAGATGCAGTTGGAGGGTTGAAACATGAAGAAAATTGTGAATTAACTCAAGATAATTTTGTGCCATTAAGTTTTGGTTCATTTGAGTTCTTGAAGAAAAATGTTAAAACTATCACTAAAGAAAAGTATGGGGATCTTAGAGAGGGGCATATAGTCTCTTTGGAGCCAATACGTAATAAATTTCAGCAACCCTTTTCACCTTTCAATGATCCAATCGCTGATTTTTTTGGTTGGTTTCTGCATTCAAATTTCTCCTCATTTAGCTAGTTGTGAGCTTGAAAACTGGGGTGATGAAGACTTAGTTTGGCATCCAACATCATTGTTTTGTCCAGTAGTGGTTTCATCAAAAAATTCACATGAAAATTTGCAGCCATGTTTTGACAGGTCTAAGATGAAATTGCATGAAAGAAAGGATGCATAAAAAGGTTTGTATTTCATGTATGTAAACCACCTAGAGAAAAATTGTAATCCATCAGATGAGCTGAACTCCCGTGTTCATTCACTTAAGGATCCTTTTACAAGCCTATTGGAATCATTAATAAAGGTAGATATTGTTTTGTTCACCAGTGCAAATATTGTATTTAGTTTGATATTCGATTTTCTTCTGCCATTTAATGTTCCAATTCTTATCTTGTTGAAGCACAGTCAAGCAATCAAATTATGTGAGAAAGTACTTGATTAGCTTTACTAGAAATTTGATATCACTTGATTCAACACTTGTGCTAAATAAAGTAAGATAAATAGGAAATGGTGTGCAATAATCTTTCTTATCAAACATCTCTTTCAACATGTGTATTTTCCGATTGTAGTTTGAACATATTTTTCTAGCAATGTGTAGTTGTGATTTTCATAATGTATAGTGGTTTTTGTCTCTACATCATTTTGCAAGTTGTAGTCTTTGAGATGGGAGTAGACCAGTGGATAATGCTACTAGTCTATGGTGTTCTTGGAACCTCACAAGGAGGATTACATCCCGATTGGAGCCACTATTAGGGTCCTATAATATAGGTATTCAAAGTATATATTTCCAATTATTTATTTTGGGAATCTATTGGTAAAGTTCAGCCTATAAATTCACTAGGTATTATACTCTAAATTGTCTCTGTACAAAGGTCTCAAGTTGGTTAATTCATTGAAAATATGTGTCAAAATAGGTTCATTAGTCTTGATTTGAATTCTAAGGTCCTTAAGGGGTGAAAATTGAGGTGTCATGAGTATCTTGTCATTAGTGAGTGTTGGAAAATGGATTGTAGTTGTGCTAGTATTGTGCATGAATATTGGCACTGATGTCAACCAGACTAGAAAGAATCTGTGTTGCAACATATGCATGGCTTAGAAGGATTCCTATGGTAGTTGTCAGCTTCATGTAGAGTACCATCATGGTGGGTGTGATTTAAGTTGTCCAAAGATTCAATGAGTAGATATATTTTTAGTCATCTTCCAAGTAGGAGAAGCACTCAAAAACTACATCGGGCCCTCTCCATTGGAAAGTGCTCTAAACAAGCTTTCCAAGAATATGTGCAAGTCCAAAAGTAGACTCCTAGATCAAAAGATATGGTTTTCTGAAGTTCAAGGATTTGATGCATTAGGAAAGAAGGAATATTGGCATATGAGAGATTGGAATGTTGGAGGTCTAGCACATCATAACATCGGTGTACTGGAGTATAAGAACTTCTTAAAGTGAGGAACCTTTAAAAAGTTGCAATATCAATAAAGTGTCGATAGTATTAAAATGCATCAAGGAATGTCGATAAATATTAATGAAGTATTTCGTTGCAAAACCAATGGTTGATGGGCCCTCTTCTCTCTCCTCTATAAGGACACATGGCATCATATGGTTGTCTTCAATAAGCTACAATGGCAGGTTATGATTGGCTCTAATAATCAACAGTTGTATCTGATGTCATCATGATGTGGAAGTATGAAAAGACATGTGGCAGGCATATTCAACCTTATAGAGTAGTCTAATGGGCCAAAAATGGGTGACAAGTGTCACCTCTAAGGAGTCACCATGTGGAGTAATGATTTCATATCAGAGGTCAGAAAATTAGAGGTTGAAGATGTCAGAACTTTAGACAGTTGGTGTTTGGAAAATTTATGATAAAGGGGGCTTTGGATATTGGGCTGGCACATGGTCGTGAAAGTTCAAAGAACCAAGGATGAAAAGTAGTTAACAAAGGAAGAATGGCCCCCAGCATGAGTCTGAAGGCTTAGCACCTTAAGGCTAAGTGGCAGGTCACAACTCTCAGTCTTATGATGAGAAATGTGGGGAGGGCCAAGAAGAAGGAACCATGATGAAATCGAAACTTTGCAGAAATTATGATACAAAGAGGGATCTGATATGGAATTAAGTTGATGATCACTGGCCCAATCATATGAAAAAAAAAACTCCAAAGGAGCTAAGCACCAAGGGATTTAGGAGTACCAGAACATAGCACCACTATGAAGAAATGATGTGCAATTTCTCTGATAAGAAAATATGAAGAGTTAATACGGTTTGAAAACTATGCTCAACTTGATGTTTGTCATGTCGTGCCTTATACTTTGCTTGGATTCTTTCCAGTTGTTCCTGTACTACTTGGTGAATTTCCTGGATTTGCTCAATGAACTTGGTTGCTTTGTCCACATCACTATGCCCATCAACTGCTATGTCTCTATCAAAGATGAAATCCAAGGGAGACTTTGTTATAAAACCAAAACAAGTCTCAAGAGGAGATATCTGAGTAGAATAATGCTATGCATGGTTGTAAGCATGATGCACATAACACAAATGCTCATCCCAAATTTTGGGATGCTTGCTGCAATATCCTCAAAGAAACTATATCACTGTCCTATTGACCACTTTTGTCTGACCATCTATTTGTGGATGAAATGTGGTTCTCTTCTTTAACTTTGTGTCCATTAACTCCCATAGACTTGACCATAATTTCCCGACAAATCGAGAATCTCGATTAGATACAATAGAAGTGGGTAACCCAAAATGAACCCATACATTTTGAAAGAACGACTTTGCAGTTTGTTCAGTTATGACCTCTTTATTACATGGTGTCAAAATACACATCTTACTGAACCTATCCACAACTACATACAAGTAATCATGACTCTTTCTAGACTTTGGCAATTCCCCAACAAAATCCATCGAAACACTTTCCCATGGACGAGAAGGAATTGGAAGTGGAGTATACAAGACTAATTCTATTACTTGGCTTGCTTGTAGCACACATAGTACATCCTTTAATATATCTAGAAACTATCCCATTCATTCGTGGCCAATAGCAGAATCTTTGTAATTGTGCAACTATTTTACTTACACCAAAATGACTTCAAATGAGATAAGTATGTGCTTCTTGAATTATATTAACTCTTTTAGTTTGTGGAATGCATAGCTTTCCCAAATGATATAAGAGTTTGTCCTTTATAAAATAATCAAATTCTTCTACCTGCTTGCCATAACTTAAAGTTGCATTACATCCATAAAATATGTTTCTTGAGCATATTGTTCAATGTAACTTTCATGAATTACCAAATTATGCTTATGTATTGTGGATGCATTTATAATTGGTCTTGATAACATGTCTGTAACCTTATTATGTATGCCCTTCTTATATCTCATAACAAGATGAAATTGCTATAGAAAACCCATCCACGTGTAATGTCTTGATTGTTGCAATTTAGATTGTGAGTGTAAATATTGAAGTGGTTTATGATTTGTATGTATTATTGTTTCTTTACCCATTATGTAATGTTTCCACTTTTTAACACTCTGAACTAATGCATATAATTCCTTATCATATGTAGGATGGTTAACTACTATTGATGTGAATGTCTCAGAGCGAAAGCATATAGGCTTCTTGTGCTGCATCAACTCTGCCCCCATGGCATATTCACTTGCATCTATCTCAATCTCAAATGGATGTTGAAGATCTGGCATTGCTAGTATTGGTGTTGTACTGATCCTTTCTTTCAATGTGTCAAAGGATTTCTGTTGTTTTCCTCCCCACTAAAACACTTGTTTCACACTTGTCAAAGCATGTAAAGGAGCTGCAATCAAAGAAAAATTAGCAATAAACTTTCTCCAATATTGCACTGCCCCTAACAAACTTATAACTTCTATAGCAGTATTGGCCTTAGGCCAATTTACAATGACCTCAACCTTACAGCGATCTATATTCAATTCACCAACCCCTACAATATAACCCAAATAACTCAAAGATGTTCTACCAAATTCACATTTTGGCAGTTTTACATAGAGATTTTCTCTTTTCAAAACATTTAAAATCTTCTTTACATGCTTTACATGTTCATCCCCTATTCTACTGAAAACAAGAATATTATTTAAATAGACTATTACAAAATCATCAATGAATGGTCTAAATACATCATTCATGATTCGCATGAATGTAGCTGGAGCGTTAGTTAAGCCAAAAGGCATAACTATCCATTCATAGAGTCCTTGCTTCATTTTGAAAGAAGTCTTCCATACATCTTATTCTGCAACTCTGATCTGATGGTAGCCACTTTGCAAGTCCAATTTAGAGAAGTAAACTACATCTTTTAACTGATCTAACAAATCATCAATACGAGGAAGAGGATAACAATTATTTATTGTGATTTTATTTAGTGCTCTAAAATCAATGCACATTCTCCATGAAAAGTATTTCTTTCAAACGAACACAATAAGTGATCTACATGGTGATGTGCTGGGTCTAACAAACCCTTGATTGAGCAACTCCTATACCTACTTCTTTATCTCTGCATTCTATAGAGTTAATGACATGTACATTCCAATGTTAGGTAGTTGAGCATCTTGCTACAAATAAATCTCATGTTCTATCTCTCGCTTTGGTGGAAGCCCTTTAGGCTCTTGAAAAAAAATATCATAATCAGAAACAACTTTAACTAGATCTGCTTTCTGTTTAGGATTACAGCCTTGGAAAGCATCAGATTTATGAATATCCTTTTCTCTTACAATCATAAGTAAAAATTGTTTTCTTGAATTTACAATTCTTTTCATTTGCTCTGAATTTATGAGAGAGAAATTATCTTTGAGTTTATGATCCTTTACAATATATTCAATTCCATCCTTAGTGAGTTGATACTTATTTTCACTTCAATAGAAGATAGCATTTCTATCGTACAAGTATGGACTTCCTAATAGAATTCCACATATGTCCAATGGGACTATGTCTAACTCAACCTCATCTACAAATTTTGACCCGATAACAAAACAAAGTTTACATTGTTTTGTAACTTGTAGCTTAGTTTTATCACACACCCAACCTAATGGATATGGCTTTTTATGAGGTTTTGTTTCTCGAACCAACTTCTTTACAATTTCTTCAGAAATCAAATTAATTGGTGACCCACTATTAAATAAAGTATCAATTTTAGTATGCTTGGAAATGTCTATAGTATGAAATAGCTCATTTCTTTTCCTCTCAACATTATCATTATCAACAAAATGTGAAGAAGTACTTGTAGTTGCTTTAGAATCTTTACCTTTTATACCTGTATTTGTAACTGTTGTCTCGTCACCTGAATCTAACCCCAAGTCCTTTTGAATAGCAACAACATTCTTTTGCTCTTTACTCCCGAACTTCTTAGGCTTCAATTTCGGATGCAATGACTAGCAGTGTGCCTCATCATGTCCTTCCTTCTTACAATGAGTGCATGAAGGTTTATCCTTCTTCACAATGTTTTTTTTCTTCTCCTTCCATTTAAGTTTCTTCTTGCTTTTATTCTTGCTTTAAATAGGCTTGGATGATTTACGAACATCTTTGGTTACATTTTTACCTCTAGCTTTTAGATGAGTTGCTTGAACTGATACATCATCTAAGCTTGTTGGATTAAACATAAGTATGGTATGCCTCAAATAACTACGAAGACCACCTATGTATTTCAACAATGTCTCTGGTGAGTCCAATGATATGCCTAGTGTTAAAGCTCTCTTATGGAATTCTTGAGTATAGCTTTGAACACTTTGACCTTTTAATTAATGTAGTGTTTTCCAACTCATCATTGCTTGTTACATATAAGCCAAAGGATAAATTTTCTTTTTAATAGCAGAAACAAATTAATTCCAAGTTGAAATGACTTTACCATGCTTTTGGATATCTACGTGTGTCTTTCCTTCCCACTATACAAGTGCGCTTCCTCCAAGTCGAAGGCTAGCAAGTTGGATCTTCTTCCTTACTTAAAAAAATTTCTTCACCCTACAATATACTTCAATTTATCTTATCCAAATATCAAGATTTTCAATGTTAAGTTCTCCATCATAAATTGGAAGATCAAATTTTACATCTAATTTGATCAAAGAGGATTTATTTTTTTTCTTTCTAAAAGAACTAGTTTTATGAGAAGAAGATGATGATGATGCCGATCATGGTGAGGATGGAGGAGATGGTGGAGGACACATTCCTCCTTTTCCTTTATCTTCTTTATCTCGAGGAACAAAAAAAAAAAGGTTCGTCTTGTCCTTCGTCTGGTTTAGGTGATGAAGTGCCTTCCCCTTTACCTTTTTTAAACTCATTATACATCTCTTCCACCATTGCACATATCATCATGAAACTATCCAAGAATTGGGATTCTCACCCAAGTGGAGTTTCATCTTCCATCCCTCTTTGTGAAAAGGCCCTTCCAATCTTTGGATTCACCTCAAAAATTTCACCTTCACCTCATCCGAGCCTCAACCTAGTAAGCATTCAAATCTCCACACAAACTTGTCAAATCTTAAAAACCTTGAGCTCTGATACCACTTGATCTGTTAATGGAAAATGTATTATAGACTATGTGTGAATTTGTTTATGTTACTTAGTGCAACATATAGAAAAGATTTCAAATAACATAAACACATAAACAACTTGAAAACACATTCAAACACACCAACACAACCAAATTTAATAAAGGAGTTCACCAAACTTCCTAGCTACGTCTCCTAGTCCTTTCGCTTCCAGTGCTGACCTCTACATTTTGTGTTCAAATTACTGTTATAGGTATGAGCTCAAAAACAGAGTCTCAAATAGGAAAATGGATCTCACCACTGTGTTCAACTCAATTTTTTGAGTCAAAAGGAGTATAAACTCGACCATATTTGGCCACTATGATCTCCAGACCCCTTGGAATGGTCCAAAAACCACATTAGTCCACTCTTTCAATGATATGGTATTGATATACCATGTATAGCTACAAAACTGTAGTGAATGTGGAATAATAATATAACATTAAAATCAAAGGATAAACCAAAGGACCAGTGGACATGGGGTTGACCCCAACCGTCCAGCCTTTTCCTGGTGGAGATCTCTATACCAAATGATCCAACGGTTATCATGTCCCTCACTTGATTCAATGGCTATCATGTCCTCCACCTGATCTAATGGTTGTCATGTCACCCGCTCACCAACTAGCTTGGCTGATCTCCACCATTGATCCATCCTGCTCGATCCTACGACCATCGCACAATATCTCGCTCCCACTAGCCCGACGGTTAAGACTCCAAAAGCACATGAGAAAAGTTGTTTTAGTGTGCTATGTGTCGACTGTTGAGTGTAATCACGTGAATTTTTGAAAAACTATTTACCACCTTTAGGGCGCGCGAGATTCCACTTACCACTTTCCTGCTAGAACTTAAAGAAGTTAACCTTCTTTTGAATAACCACATCATGTCCATTTGAACTATTAACCCGCTTGCATGTTTTGACGCAATATGCATCGATCTCCTTTGATCAAATGATCGAAGGACTATGGTGTGAACCAAACAAAAATTGCCACATCACCTTCTCTATTGAAATCATCCAGAACCTGTGACTCATTTCTGGGTTGCCACATGTCCTGCTGATGTAGGCATTAACTATTGACTAAAATCTTTGATTGGCTCTAATTTCTTCATTCAGACTCTAATTTACACATCAATTGCACCATTTGATTCGTATCGACGAGCACTTTGACTTGATCCCATTTTCATCCATATTTGAAGAGTTTGATTTAGACGTAAGACTGAATCCATTTTGGATCAATATCTTTGTTAGATATTATTTTGTAATCAATTTCTTTTTGGAACCTGAAGTTAGTTGAATAGGAAGTCTATAAATATTTTGTAACAAGGCTTAGAAAGGGTTGGATTATATATGAAGGAAAGAGCTCTACCTTGATATAGGTTGTGGATCATACTCAAAGCAATTAATTTTTAGAAATACAGAGGTAGTTTTGGTCCATGATTCTTGTCTCAAACAAATGGTGATGTGTTCTCTCATGTTAAATTGTTTTGTTTTCTCAATTTCCATATGAAGTTTCCTCTTGACTATTTCAAGAATATTAAGAGTTGAATTTACTTAAGTTTACTTTTCTCTGGATTATTTTAAACAATGTTAATGTTTTCCTCATGAGATTAAATATAAAATTCATTTAAATATTCTTTATATTTAATTGATCATCCACTTTTTCATCTCAGCCACGCCATAAATATCTTAAGATACAAGAGTTTTCCTACCCTATTATTTTACAACTACTTTTTCAATTTGTAATTGGTTACCCAACAATTTATTATTGCATGCCCAATGGACTTTCCCAACATCTTTCATCCAAAATTTTGAAAAACCGACTTTGAACTTCAACATCTAGCCTAAAATATTGAAAGAAAAAATTAAATCATATACAGATAGCCCTCTCTGAAGCTATAAGTTCTAGATCCCAACTTTAGAAGTGGTTTTTAGTTACCCTTTTAGTTTTCTTCCTCAGCCTAGGAAAATTCTAGAGTCCTAACACGAGGTTTGGATTTTGCATCACCAATATGAGGTTATCTATCCTTGTATTTCTATGAGTATTATATTGGTTTATGTGTGGATCATAAGGTTGTGATTTCATTGGTATTTATGTGACTATTATATTGGTTATATATGTATTTTATGATAGTAGCTATTTATGGCTCTCATCATGTTCTTACTTGTATATGAATGAATAATCTATCTATGGCTTAATGGATAAAAATCTAGCTAAACCGATAAGGAAACAATGCCTCATAGTGATTCTTAGCTAAGTATGAGACACCTATGCTCAAGGATATGATTTACAGATGTAGATTAAATATTTGTCATATGTTCGATGAAATGTCTGCCATGTCTAGCAGGGGTCTAGCCAAGGTATTATTTAATTAAATGCATTAGTACTGTCATTTCTTTCTTATTTTATTGTTCTGAAGATGTTATTCAATTCTGGGTAGTTACCTACCCAGATGCGGGTGCATTAACCACATATTAATGCCATTACTAAAGAGGACGACACCTGGCGTCATGACTAGCAGTTCTTGGCGGTTAAAGGCAGGCGAAACTCAGGCATTCAAGGCTCTGAGTAATGGCGGATCGGGCTTGGGATTAAGGTGCTAAGCAGGAAAATTAATGAATTGCAAGGACATCATTCCCGGATGGCGTGCCCCAATCAGGGCATAAAAGAGCTGCTCCTCGGCGGATATGGCACAGAGGCATGCTTCAGGTGGTTAATTCGGCTGAGTTCCAGGGCAACGAACAGCGCATGGGAGCCTCCCTGGGTCAGGTATTTGTCCGTTGGGTCTGAACCTATTTCATTAAGTTTATTCCCGTGTTTGAATACTGTTGTCATATGTTTCATTAAGGTCATTCACTGTGTCTGTGTCTGGCACAAGAATTTAGTGTTGCTTGTCATTGTTTGGGGTCTAGGCATAGCGTATTTGGTCAGTACCGGGCGAGAGCAGTGAGTTTCATCAGTTAATAATTGGGTTGTGCTAGAAGGCGTATGGTCTTGGAGTGTCTGGTCTTTAGCCTGCAATTGGTTGTTCATCTCCCAAACTCAGAGTCTCTGTTTGGACATTCACCACCCGAATTTCACCATGCCTCGACAACATGGAATCCCTAGACGTGGGAGTCATACTGGGTCAAGGGGAGGTTCTTGCAATCGCGGAGGCTCTGTTCCACAATGCTTAGAGCCTTTAGCTTCTGTCCCACCCCCCTCACCACCCTCCGACAGTTCTGGTCCCTCTCTCACCAGTTCTTTCCATTCAGCTCATTTTAAGTTTCGCACCAAGCTGAACAAGCCGCTCATCTCTGCTATTGTAACGATGCTCTTTTCGGAGGAGGAGGAAGAGACATAATTAGAGGAAGAGCCTGCTAGTTCGGCAGAAACATCCACGGAGCAGGCCCACTCCCATACTTCCAGTGCTCTTCAAGGAAGCCCAATTGGGGATGTCCTCAACGATTCGGGGATTTTGTGCGACGATGGCCAGCAGGAAATCTCTCGGCTCCAGCCTTCATCTTCACAGGAACCCATTATGGAATGTGAGCCTGCGAGCACCTCCGGGAACATCCTCAGCCTTGTTCTCCCTCCAGGACGCAGCACAATGGATGTAGAAGACAACCTCATGGTTACTTGGGTTAACCAAGCAAGCGAGAAGGATGCCGACTCTCCTCAGCAGGATTAAGAGCTTCATGGTTTCAATGACTTTTCCGAAAGCGAACTTCTGTGGTTTGTTCTTGGTATGCGTTTCTGTGGTTTGTTCATGGTCTATTTTCTCAATGGCATGAGATTTACAGTCTACAGGTTTTTTGAGTCTCTATGGAAATGTAATAGCCCTTCTAAAGGGAAATATTTTTGTAAGGGATCAGGTTATTGTGCAGCCTCACCCTGATCTAGCTCAGCGCAGAGATGAATTTTCTAAAGAACACCAGTTTGCCTATGGTTCTGATATTTAACTATGTAAAAGTCAGGCATCAGAACACCTGCAATAGTTTTTTTGGTAGAGGGCAAGCTATAGCCCCCTCAGAGGTTCAAACCTCTCTGTAAATATTTTTTCCTCTTTTTATTAATAGAATAGTCTTTACTGAGAAAAAAAAAATTATGGGTAGTTACCTGGGATCAATCCGTAAAAAAGTGGCTCAAATCCCAGGGATGTAAGTATAGCACTATGTAAAAGAGTCGCTACACACTAGCTTGCAGACATATGAGAGTGTCTCCCATTGTGTGGAACCTAACTCATTGCATAGAACTATTTATTTTATTGTACTATTAGAAAATGAATTCGTCATTATCTTTATTATTGCAAAACAAATACATCATTACCGAGAAAAATGTAGATTTTAACCCCGTACAGAAACTACCTGCATACGAATTCTAAATCACAGGAAAAATAAAAAATGTGAGAGCATAACACATAAAACACATATACACAGAGATTTCCCACTGGATCCCAAAATCGGGACTACCAGCTTGATTTTTCATTATATTTCTTTCAATGTTACAATACATATTTATACATGTTGAAGCACCCAATACCATGGACCGAAAACCATCACGTCCAAAACCATGGACCGAAAACCATCGCGTCCAAAAAACATGTGCGAATATCATGCACAAAACCATAGGTGGGTCCGCCCAACCTAACATAGGGTCCAAAACCAAAATTTTCGGGGGCGCTGCCCCGGACCCCATAAAGTGGGGTTATGGGTACCCCTCAAAACCCCATGTTAACTATGTGGAAAGAATATAACACAACCCAACAATCTCCCACTTGTTGTTTTCTTTCCACAGGGGGCCACAGGAGAGCTTAGTCATTTTTCTAGCCCTGAAACGCCCATTTTTTCTCTACACCAAGAGAACTTCTCAGAGCTCATAGATTTTGTCAATGCATCTGCAGTATTCTTCAAAGTGTACATCTTTACGAGCAACACATTTTTGTCTTCTATCATATCCCTCACAAAGTGATACTGAACATCCATGTGCTTTGTCTTTGAATGATAAGCAGGGTTCTTTGCCAAGAAAATTGCACTTTGGCTGTCACAGTCTATCCTTATAGCTCCCTGTACTAACCCATACTTGAACACAATCTCTGCAACCAAACTGCTTCCTTGCTTGCATGAGTGGCTGCCATGTATTCTGCCTCTGTAGTTGATAGTGCCACTACAGATTGTTTCTTACTCATCCAACTGACTGAACCTCCAAATAGGTTAAACACATACCCACTTGTAGATCTTCTCTGATCCAGATCTCCAGCCCAGTCTGCATCAACAA
>APFE030488567.1:255905-271923 GCA_000404065.3 Pinus taeda
ATCGCGTCCAAAAAACATGTGCGAAAATCATGCACAAAACCATAGGTGGGTCCGCCAACCTAACATAGGGTCCAAAACCAAAATTTTCTGGGGCGCTGCCCCTGACCCCATAAAGTGGGGTTACGGGTACCCCTCAAAACCCCCTGTTAACTATGTGGAAAGAATATAACACAACCCAACAAAAACAAATAATAATTTTTGTGTGAGAAACTTAACCTATTGTGCGGAAGCAACAAACTTAACGTATTGTGTGGAACTTATCTCATTATGCGGAGCTTATATCCTATTGAATGGAACTTAGCTCATTGTGTAGAGCATATATCCTATTGTATGGAACTTAGCTCATTGTGAAAAGCTTATAGCCGACTTTGCAGAACTTAACTCATTGTGTGAAGCTATTTATTTTATTATATTATTGGAAAGAAAACACGTCATTACCGAGAAAACACTATGAAAAAAATAAATTAAATAGGAAAACAAATACATTATTACCGAGAAAACAACTAATAACTTTTGTGCAAGAAACTTAGCCTATTATGCAGAACTTAATTCATTTTTATAGCCTATTGTGTAGAACTTAGCTTATTGTGCAAAGCTTATAGCCCATTGTGCAGAACTTAACTCATTGTGCAGAGTTATTTATTTTATTTTATTATTGGAAAATGAATACATCATTACCTAGAAAACACTATGCAAAAAAACTCAATTAAATAAGGGTAGAGGCATGGACTATGTTTCATCACAACAATTACCCTTGTTACAATATGGTTAATTGTAAAGCGGAAAGATAATGACACACAAAATAAAGCAAGTGAATGGATATCAAAGAATAACTAATGTGGGTATTGACTAATAGCTTTAACCATAACAACAAAGAAACAAAAACCCACACTTAAATATTAGTTGCCTTTAAACCGATTTTCAATTGTTTCTTGGGTAGATTAGACAGGTGGAATTACCAATGGATTTCAAACCAGTCCGGTTAGCCATTTCCCAGTGAAATATAGCCGTTAGCCATTCTAGTTGACCATGCAATATAATCGTTGTCTGGTCAAATATAGTTGCTGGATGTCCTACTATGCCTATTTCATGACAATGAACCACACTTGTTGGTTCGAAAAGCGTAGAAAAATACATTCCAATGTGATTTACGCCAAAAAAATCTTCTAAAAAAACTTGATATGAATACAAAAACTTAAATTCAGCCATATTAATAATATTAAATATATATTAAAATTTATATATAATTTTCTAAAATATTTTAATTACTATTTATTTTCCTAAAATTTTAACTAAAAACTATATAGACTTTACGTAAAGAGACATGTTACCAAATTTGCTATATAAAATTGAAAATTGATCATGTAATTTGCCATATAAATTGGGTCTAGGCTAATGATCGATATGCATATTTAAAATAGTTAAATCCGTAATATTATTGTAACTCTCGAATTAAATGTTTCTAACTCTCAAATTAATATTATTTTGCCAAAAAAATTCAAACATACCGTATCAGTTAGGAACGGCCTGAAACATGGAAAGTAAATGAGTGTTATGACGGTTGGAATTTCCCATCCAAATTCAATCCTTGATCTCAGTCAATAAACATACCGTATCCGTTAAGAAATGCCTGAACTACGGAAAGTAAATGGGTGTTATGCCCGTTGGAATTTCCAATCCAAATTCAATCCTTGATCTCAGTCAATGCTTCCTTTTCCTCAGCACAGATTGGCTCCATGCCATGAACAAAGCTGCTATTGGATTTATTATAAATATTCTAGATTCCTTTGTGTCTCTCCGCAAAAATTGCCAAAAAAATATTGAATTTGGAGTCGGAGCTTGAATCGATATGATGTTATTAGAGAATCAAATTAGAGGCGTGCTAAGCGGTTAAACATCTAGGCAGGCCTCGTATATTTTGCATCTTATGTGCAATTACTTTGAAACTGAGATCATTTACCAACCATCTGATTTTCCCTTGTTTTATCGGAAAATACGGGAGATTTTCGTCTTCGAACGTAGGGTATAATCAGTCTGATACGGGAGACGAATCTTTGGAAAAACTCAGGTGCCAGTAAGCTCAGTATAAATGTGTTCTTGTTGTATTTAATATCAGCTTTCTGATCCGCCAAACAGTCTACATGTCCAAATTGCAGCAGTCATAAACAAAAAATTTGCCAGGGTAACCCATAATTGGATCTGCTAAATACCCATTGGAATAGGAACTATTCACCATTTATGATTTTGTTTTTAATACTTCTGGGTGTAGGAACAGTACCGCGGTAAGATGGAGAACAGGTGCGTTGTTCCGAAGCCAGCTGGTGCAGTAAAAGGTATGTGGGTATATTGAAAACTTCTTGTGTTTATAAGTATTTATGCTAGATTTTTTTTTTCTAAGATATGTGCGCCCAAAGTGGCAGGCCCTGCAATGGTTGCACCCAATCAAAAAGCACTTAGGTTAGATTTTTATTTTTTTTCTTTCTGAGATATGTGCGCCCAAAATGGCAGCCCCTGCAATGGTTGCACCCAATCAAAAAGCACTTAGGCTAGATTTTTTTTTTTCCTTTCCCAGAAATGTGCCCCCAAAATGGCAGGCCCTGCAATGATTGCACCCAATCAAAAAGCATTTAAGCTAGATTTTTTTTTTAAAGATATGTTCGTCGAAAATGGCAGGCCCTGCAATGGTTGCACCCAATCAAAAAGCACGGCAAGGCAACGACAAAAATAGGAAGGCCTTAGGAGACATTGGCAATGTGGTGGGAGCTCGGAACCCCAAATGCAATATCAAGAACGATGCAGTGATGGAGTATGTTGTTTGATGTTATTTATTATCCTTTAAATGTATAAATTGAATCGATCTGCTGTTGGGTTTTTGTTTCTTTCTATTTTGTTTTTCTATTTGGTGGCCTCTGCTTCTAATGTCAAGTCCTACACTATTGGATTGACTATTGTTTCAGGAGGTCTAGAGTAAACTTGGTTGTCAATGCCAACAAGGGAGCCAATCCCAGCACTCAGGTAAGTTTAATCAGAGTCAATTAAGCAAGCTGAATGATTGTTTTCTTGTAAAACTCTTGAACTGGATCTACCGTTCATAAAGGACAATCTCCCCGGGAATTGAACTGGCAACTCGGCAAAACCTCTGTGTTCAGCCACCTTCCTGCCAATTATTCTGTTTTTCTGGGCATGTTTAATTTGTTGCTCTTTGTTTTCATTTCACGGGACTCATTCTGTTCTCTATTTTATGTGAGCCCAAGCATGGAATCTCACTCTTTAATTTTCTCATTTTTATTCCAGCAATTCCAAGCAGATGATATTGTTGTTAAGGCAAAGGTCGTCGAGGGAAACAAACAGATGCGGCTTGTCAGAAGGAAGGCTGAGAATGACACTGCTAGGAAGAAGGATAATGTCGTTTCTATCGCTGATAGCATATACTCAAGTGCACAAGATGGGGGATTACAAACATCTAGCCAACTGAAAGCAACGAAACCCATAGCACAGTCACAGACTGCAGTGCTAACAGCTCTAAGTGAGGTCTGTCTTCTTGATTAAGTTTATTAGTTCTCTGATTATTTTCTTGTTTTATGTACTGGCTCAAATCCAAATATACATAAGCCAAAGGTACCCACAGCCACGCCCAATTACT
Source organism: Pinus taeda (assembly GCA_000404065.3). Taxonomy (NCBI): domain Eukaryota; kingdom Viridiplantae; phylum Streptophyta; class Pinopsida; order Pinales; family Pinaceae; genus Pinus; species Pinus taeda. The sequence continues at coordinate 259,549 of APFE030488567.1, forward strand.
AAGCGGATTTATAGCTGTAAGATCAATTTCTGTTTATCTATGATTTAGTTTGGATAAAAATGATTAATAATCTTGATGGGGATATTTCAGGACGTGCAAGAGGTTCTCCCTAGCATTGATCATGGAGACCTTGAAAACCAATTGGCAGTTGTGGAATATGTTGGAGACATATACAAGTCATATCAGAGGATTGAAGTATGTTTCTCTATCAATGATTAAAGATTTGTTTTATTGTGAAGGTAATTTTTTTATTTTCATTTAGTAATCATTGTCAGTCCCATATGTCCAGAACATTAGCCGTGTACCTCTAGATTATATGAAAAGGCAGGATGAAATCAATGAGACAATGAGGGAAACTCTGGTTGATTGGTTGATAAAGGTACAAATTAGTTCCTATCCTAATTTCATTTGCTGCCAATCTTAGATCTAGAAGAACTTTATGTGGGCAATTTCTTAGGATTTACTTCGAAATATTAAATTTTGCAGGTGCATCACAAATGTGAACTAATGCCAGAAACATTGTATCTCACTGTAAACATTATGGATAGATACCTTTCTATGTATATTGCGAGAAAGTGGGAATTACAATTAGTGGGTATCGCTGCGATGTTTATAGCTTGCAAATTTCAAGATACCTGCACTCCTCAGGTAGGATGACTTACTGACATCCATAAGCATGAGTGTAAGGAAACCTTTTGTATATATCTAATTGATAGAATACCTCGTTGGATGTTGAATATTGACATAAGAAGAATCAATTCATATTTGGATACAGGTCAATGAATTGATCTGTATCTCAGGATACCAATACACATCCAAAATGATAGTATCCATGGTAATTATCTCTCACTGATATCTTTCTGTTTCATTAAATTACAATAGATTTCAAAGATTCAGTGTGACTGATACATTGATAATAATACTTGGCAGGAGCATACAATATTAAATCGACTGGAATTCAATCTTACCGTTCCCACTCCATATGTATTCCTTGTCAGGTTTCTCAAGGCAGCTGGTCCTGATAAAGTGGTAAAGTGATGAACTCCACTGTTTCTTTTGTATTGTCAGAATAATCTTCTGATGAATTGATCAAATTGACTTTCAAAATGCTTCTGGAAAATTGAGATTTTGGTTTAAATGTCTTTTCTTCATTGTATTTCCTAATAATCCTCTACTGTACTGTTAAAAAGTAAAGTTTATTATCGCAATGGTTCAGATAGAAAATCTATCATTCTACTTGGTTGAGCTGTGCTTGCTTCATTACAAAATGATCAAATACAGTCCATCAATCCTTGCTGCTGCTGCTGTCTACACTGCTCAATGTACTTTGAAGAGGGATCCATGTTGGAGTAAAACACTTGCTCTTCACACAGGCTACTCAAAAGAAGATCTGAAGTAAGTCTTCTAGTTCTCAAGGAACCATGCTTTTAATGAGTTTAACCTTCGAAAGGATACTTACTCCTAAATATCTTAGGCATTTCCATGAATTACGCAATCTATAAATTATATATCCAAAACCTAGTGGACCTGCTACAGCCACTAATTTACTCGCAACCTGTCTGAAATTGTATCTAATTCTACATATGGGAAAGATTGACAAATGTGCACATCAAACTGTCTGCGGTGTGTGCGCATTTAGTTAACTCTGTACATTGTTAAGGAATAACATTTGATTTACTTGTTCCAGGGAATGTGCAAACTTCATGGTTGAGTTCCACTTAAGTGCAGGAGGAAATGAGCTGAGATTTGTTCATGAGAAGTATTCAGATCCATGTCATGGCTATGTTGCTTTTTTATGCCTTGCCAACTTACCTTATGATGACAGTTGCACCACCAGCAACGACGCTGTCATTTGTATCAGTGATAACATCGACTCAAGTGCACAAGAAGGGGGATTAGAAAGACCTAGCCAACTGAAAGCCAGGAAACGCACTGCACAGTCATTGACTGCAATGCTAACATCTCAAAGTGAGGTCTGTGTCATTCTCTTATGCTTTTCTTGTTCTTGTTCAACAAATATACACAAAGCAAAGAGTATCCATGTCCACTCCAAATTACTAGCAAGTTTTATAACCTTAAGATAGCTTTGTGTTTAATCATGTTCTAAGTTGGATGAAAGTGATTAGTTGTCTTGATAGCCTCAAGTTAGTGTTGTGTTTATTTATGATGTAAGTTGGCTGAAAACGATTAATAATCTTAATAAGGGTATTTCAGGATGCATTCAGGGATTCCCGCCAGGTGCTTCCTAGCATTGATGATGGAAACATTGAAAACCAATTGGCAGTTGTTGAATACGTTGAAGATATATACAAATTCTACAGGAAAATTGAGGTATGTTTTTCTGTCAATGATTGCAGTTTCTTGTGAGTGTGAAGGTAAAATTTTATTTTCCTTAACTAAAAGCTGGTATTCATGTATGCCCAGGACATGAGTTGCGTACCTCCAGATTATATGAGAAACCAGGTTAAAATCAACGCAAAGATGAGGGCAATCGTGATTGATTGGTTGATGGAGGTACAATTTTGTTCCTATGCTAGTTCTATTTTTTGTCAAACTTAGATCTGAAAGAGATTTATATGGTCTATCTCTTAGGCCTGACATCAAAATCTTAAAATTTTCAGGTGCATCTGGAATTGGAACTAATGCCAGAGACGTTGTATCTCACTGTGAACATCATTGACAGATACCTTTCTATTCAGAGTATTGCAAGGAAGAATTTGCCATTAGTGGCTATCGCTGCAATGTTTATAGCTAGCAAATATGAAGAAGTCTGCCCTCCACAGGTAGGTTGACTGGCTGACATCTGTAAGGAAGGATGTGTATATATCTAATTAAAAGAAGACTTTGTTGGCAGTTGAAAAGTACATAGACCAGCAATCTCTACTCCTACAGAAGATTACGCTTTATGCTGGAATCAGCACAAAAATTCTATTATAATGTGTAACACAATATTGAGAAGAGCTGGTTTATACTTGCCTACAGGTCAATGACTTCATCTGCATCTTCCCAAATGAATGCATGTCAGAACAGATAGTGGCCATGGTAATTAGCTCTAACTGATAATTCTTTGTCATTGATTGCAACATAGTCTTCAAACATTCAGATTGACTGATCAATTGATAATAACTCTTCGCAGGAGTCTACGATATTAAAGAAACTGAACTTCAAGCTTACAGTTCCCACTCCATATGTATTCCTCCTCAGGTTTCTAAAGGCAGCTGATTCCGACAAAGTGGTAAAGTTTTGAATCACAGCACTTTTTATAGTGTTGAAAGCATCCTGTGCGGCACTGATCAAATCTGCTTTCAAAAAGGCCTCATAAAATCTAGCATTCTTCATGTTTTAAATTACTTTTCTTCATTGTATTCCTAATAATACACTGCTGTACTGACAAGTCATACTATCTATTATCAAAATGCTTCAGATGGAAAATCTGGCATTCTTCTTGGTTGAACTGTGTTTGCTTCAGTACATAATGATCAAGTACAGTCCATCAATGCTTGCTGCTGCTGCTGTCTACACTGCTCGACGCACTTTGAGGAAGGATCCATGTTGGAACAAAACACTTACCCTTCATACAGGCTACTCTGAAGCAGACCTCAAGTAAGCCTTAACATTTTTAAAGCATCATGCTTTTAGTGATTTTATCCTTTCTCAAGAAATCCTACTCCTGGACATTTTAGATTTCTTCATCAATTACAGGCAGGCATAGTTGACCAGCTACAGCCAGAACATTGTGTCTTGATCAACTATATGTTGGAACTCAGCTACTAACACCCTGTCTGAATTGAATCTTTATCTAATACTAACGCGCATACTAACTGTCTGGAGGTGTACGCACATTTTGTTAACTCTGTACATTGAGGTAATAACATTTATGTGCATTGTTCCAGGGAATGTGCGTATCTCATGGTTGATTTTCACCTAAATGCGGGAGGAAATAAGCTGAGAGCTGTTCATAAGAAGTATTCAGATCCATTTTTTGGCTATGTTGCTTTCTTAAGCCCTGCCAAGTTATCTGCTGAAGACAGTTGCAGTTCCAACAACTGATGAATATGTGGACCACATTTACTTTTGGAGTCCAATTGAAGGTTGCCCATTCTTCAAGTTGGGTGGAAACCTAGTATTGATGGTGCTGTTTTGAGTTATGTTCGTGTAAATAGCCCTTTGAGTTATGTTTTGAGTTATGTTCGTGTAAATAGCAGGATAATTACCATATCTTTTGAATTGCCCCACTCTCAACTGACATAGGCGGGCAAAATCCTTAGATTTTCTTTCCAAGCATTACGGCTTTGTTTTGTTTATCATGTGAATTTGGATTTTCCTAATATAATTCTCCACGTGACATTATTTGTTCATGAGCTTAGAGTATATCTTAATATTTTAAGCTCATAACATCTCTGTATAAAAGTAGAGAGGCCAATAGGTCAGCAGTTTAAATGTAAAGTTGCCAGAGTCCAGAGGTAAGTGGAATTAGGTCGCTGCTGCGACCTTTTCTAACCAACGTGAATTTTCAAAGATCAAGAAGCATGAATGAAACTTGGAAGCAATTTTTCTTGCATTTTATGTTGGTATTAGGCCACTCCTTCAACCTTTCCTAACCATTGTGAATTTCTAAAACCAAGAAGCATGAAGGAAACTTGGATACAATATTTGCTGCATTTTAACTTGGAATAAGATCCCAGTACAGGCCCCTGGCCTCCTGCAGATTACTCTTGATTATAAGGTTGGCCTCAAGGCACTATTCTATGCAAGCCACTGCTAAATGGACGATAAATGTCACTTGTAAACCAATGTACTCAATGTCACAGATTCGTCACTTAATGGGAAGAAAATGTTGCATTTAATAAGAGTGCCTGACTCGATGGATTTGGGTAATGACACGAGGACATTTGTTTATACAGCTGTGATGTATTTAGTAGATTAAGAATGAATGGACGATGAACATGACTATAGAGACTTTGAATAATTATGATGAATTTTGTTTATAAAGATGGTCTCTTAATGTCAGGAAACCAGTGACGTATTTATTTGAAGGAATTATGTAAATCTCTAATCATGTAATGATTTATTCATTAAATCTCTAATTATGTAATAGTTTATTCATTAATCATTAAATCTCTAATTATGTAATAGTTTATTCATTAATTTTATGAACTTATGCATTTTATAAAAGACATAGGAAGTGAAATAATGAATGGATTTGGTTTCACGAAGACAATGTGCAGGTAATATTGGTCAAGTGGAATGTGATATTTTGATTTCAATGAAAGTTGATGTGAAAAACCTTAATTTGTGTGAAACCGTAGTTTTATGGAACATAACATCATTCTTTAGTTTGGAGTTTGGATTTAGCCATTTTGGAATTGCATATAAATTGGGACTTGTAATTCATATTCATCATTGGATTTAATTAAAGGAACGAAGTTTTCCTAGTGAGGGGAAGGGAGTCATTTTGAATGTTTTCTCTCAGTGGTTTTCTATGGCCTCTATTTAGATTTTATGAAAACCATTACAATGTTGATTATTAATTAATAGAAAAGGGGAGGAGCTAGTCTTTCGTTCCACAAAAGATAAGAGAACATGATCCTTTATTCTATTGAGAACTAGAATTTAATGCATATTTTGAGAGGTTTTGGAGGAATGATGTATTTGAATATTTTTAATTAAAGATAAAAACTTGTGTATGAAATCACCATCTACCCCTCCCCACATTAAAATCATTGCAAACGTTTTAGCCAATCATGGTAGGGGGATCGGTGGATAGTGGAATGAATACCTTGGATTAGGATATGTGGAAATAATTGATGGGGGAGTGGTTACCTTACATTTGGGTATGTGGAAATATTTAGAGGGGATGATTTTACATAAAAAAAAAAAATGAAGAATCCTAAGGATAATTGAAGCCAAACATTTATGGTCCCTAATAAAAGTAACCATGTGAATCTATGTCTACAATTGTTGTTTCTTTTTCTTCTCTTTCTTTTTCTAGAAGTGAATTGTAGGTATTAGTGTCAAAGTATCGAATAATCATAATTATATGGATGAACATACATTCCCTAATCGTGGGAGGGGAGTGGCTATTGTTTTGGTTTGGGGGGGGTTGGGTGGGGGGGGGAGAGTGGCTATGAAATTTTTTCTTTCTCTTGTTTGGAGGAGGAGCATTTTGTGGCCTTTACTATAGAGTTCATGGAAACTATGGTGTCACCGATGGATGATCAATATAAAAAAGGTGAAAGGGTCTTCTATTGACAATAAATATCATTACATGCACTTCTTAAATAATTATATGATGATGTTCTTCCCTTGACAGGGAAGTCTATAGCACATCATGTAAATTAAAGAATTTCTCCATATGTAGTATCCATGTTATTGGATACTTGCCATTAAACTTCCTCATATTGGTCTTTGGAATATGGTTGATCTTCATCCTAAAGTTGGAGTCTCTAAAATCATGATTCACTTCCTTTTGTTTTCATAATGAGTTTCATGGAATACCTTGCCACCATTATGAAGGTTTTCTTGTAGCAACTGTCAAACCTTCCATGTCTTCTTTTAAACCATCCAAGTCCCCTTTTATTTATACCTTTATTTATGCTTTTAAATTTTCTATGTCCCCTTGTTGTTGTGACAAACACCCTCCAAAACTTTTCCTACGCTTGAATTTTCAAGCCTCCTTGCGATCTCATGATCTGTCATCTCAAGTTGTTCATGGTTGCTTCATGGTTGGTTGATGTTTTTCTAAGTGTTTAAGCACTTTTTTGAGAGTTTAACTATCAAAAACCACTGGCTTACACAAGCTTACCTTTCAAGTGCACCTATTTCTTGCAAGCTCAATGTTTACCTCCGTAGATATGCATTGTGCACTCCTTGAGAACAATGCTTGTGCATCCTCTAGAAATAAAGCATGTTTAGCCACTAGTAACACTTATTTTACAATCCTTGGTAATAGGCATTGCACAAATCATAGGACTTACGCAACCCCTACCAACAAATTTTAGGACATTTCACTGCGCAATCCATTGTCACAGTGAGTGCGCAACATTATTTAAGAGTCTCCCTCACTCTTAGTGGCAATTATATCATCATTCCAGTAAGTCCTCTCAACTGCCACTTTTTTGCACCCTTCGCTTTCGCAAGTTCGCTTTCACTTTTGCAACTATCCATTTTACTTGCTTTTTCTTTCACAAATGTTGCTTTTTATTTTTTTCACTATAGCATGTGTCACATTCACTTTATTTAGTTTTTCCAAGTGTCATTTTCACCTTTTCTTACTGTCACAAGTGTCTCTTTTGATTTTTTTCATTTCTGCATGTGTTGCACTTTAGCGCACCACTAGAGGCAGCTTTAGTGCACTCTTTTAAATTAGTTGATCATACATATCATAACAATGTTCACTAGACACTCCCATAGCTTAGTGCACTTTTTGTTTGCAAATGACACTTGCGTCATAACTCATATTCTAAGTGTCGCAAAGCTACGTTTCAACTATCGCACTTTGAAATAAGTGTCGCTTTGTTATTGTTTCAAGATATGCATGTCGAATTTGGGTATTGTGCATTCTCTTGGCTTATATTGATGTTATACGAGTGTGCGATCACTATTTCAGGACTTGTTTGCATGTCTTGTTCTCTCTTGTCTCATTAATCCAATAGTTAGTCATTTTCATATCTTTCACTATCTTTACAAGTTGCTAACCTTTCTCCCTCCTAAAAATGTACACTACAAAGTATTAAGTCACAGTGTATCATCCTCTGCCTCTTGGAATTGTGCATTGCATGGTCCTAGAGGACATTCTCCCTCAATTGTACATTGAGAAACCTTGAAGTCTGGACCATCACTTTGGCTACTTATCCCTATCAATTGCACAGTCCATTGTCTCTCCTACCTTTTATTTCACATTGCTTAGTTGGATTGGAAAATGGGTTCCTCTCTACTTCATTATCATGCACAAATGTGTAGTCCTCTAAGCTTCATCCTCAGCTACTCCGCATTGTGTAATTACAGTTCCTATTCATGCCTCCTTGTCTCCTTAACTTTGCTTACTATGCAATAACTTATTCTTCCCTACCTCTATTGCACATTGCATAGTTCTAAAGAACAGTGGAGCCTCCTCCTAATCATTATTGAAGAAAATTGAGCAATCATTGAGCCTGTCCCTCAATCACTATACATTGAGAAATTATAGTGGCTAGTCTTACCACTCTTGCTAACTAAAACCCCTCACTATGAAATCCCTTGCCTTGTCTCGCCTCCTACCATGCATTGAAAATTTTCAGTCAATAGTGGGGTCACCCTCAGTCCTTGTGAAGCTCAACTATGCAATTCATGCCTCCTCTTCCTTGAACTCTATGCATTACGTAGTCATGGTCAGTAATTGCTCCACCCTTAAATCCTGGACTTGACCACTACGCAAAAGCTCTGTCAATCTCTCCTACACTATGCCGTTCATAGTTCTAGTTAGCAATGAGGCATCCCTGGACCCTTTCAACAAAGAACTGTGCAAAACCTTCTCTCTCTCTCTCTCTCTCTCTCTCTCTCTTAGGCAGCTTCAGGCCTCAAGCCTCTAGTCATCATCTCAAATACTTCACACACATGCTTTCCTATTCCTCTTGTCCTTATGCAATTCCCATTTCTAATGCATAGTCTCCCACTCCTTACCTCCTATAATTACGCAATGTACCCAAGGAATCCTTTCCCTCTCAGCCCTTGCATAGACCCATCATATTCAACACTTTCCATGAGCAAGCAAAGGTAGAATAGATGGTTTTGGGATTGATGTTGGCTTGTCATGAGTGGATTTCATTTGCAAGAGTAATCATCTCATCATGGTAGGGTGGTGCTTAAGAGATATTATCAAGGAGAGGTTACAAGAAGGCACTTGTGAAGAAGAAGCAAAAGGAGGAACCATCATGGATGACATGAAGGAATCTTGGACCAATACAAAGAGGAGAGAATATTTTTCTTTGGAGGAGAAAGTAGTGACTTAATGTTCCACTATTGGGACTAGTGTGATAACATTGGAATTATATATCTTGGGACTTTCACTTAATATATGAATCTCTCACATCTGGTGCACTTTCATGCATGTGTTGTGAATAATTGTGAGACTCTTCTTGCATTTCTTCTGGTGTATGTTTATGCTAACACATGCTAATGAAAATGAACTATTTCGTTGGATTTGGTATGCATCTTATTGAATGTGTGTTTTTACTTTATTTTATGATCATTTTTATCTTGTGAACTACTTTGTAGATTAATCAATGATTCTTTCACGCTCTTGTGTGTCTCTTTTAGGATAGTACTATTACTTTTCTTATAGAGGGGCACTCTCTCTTCTCCCTTCTGTGAAAGTACCTCATATATGTTTCAATTGTATGCCTCACTGTGTCAACTTGTTTGTTTCAAACATTGTTTGTATAATCTCTTATGTTGATAATTACATCCAAGGAAAATTCTTAAGAATAATGGAAATCAACCTTATTTTATTGTTAGGGTTCCTACTCCAAATGGTATGAGGTCTATTTGGGACTTCATACCAAGGAGACCCCTTTGATTGAAGGATTTCCAACACTGTCAACACCCCTTCTAATTTTTCTTCTAAACCATCAATTTTAACATTCATCGCTCCCAAATCATTTTTGGTTTCTCTTTGTGAGAATGAAAATTGTTGCACTTGTTCCCTCTATTTTTCTATATCATTTTTCATTTCTTATTCTTCATGCATCATAGTAGAGCTTTTTGAGGGCTTAATGGGAGGAATTTTGGAACCAATAATGTAAGGGCACAACAATAATAATAGTGGGCTTCTATGGGGAACAACAATAAAAATATGGGGGCTACACTAGTATTCTAGGGATCTAATTACATGAACCATATTTGGTTTATTATTTAATTCTTATGGAAATTATTGAATGTGTTATACAACATGTATGTTTATACCTCTCTATTATCAAAAAAAAGATAAACTCATTTCTACACAATATATAAACAAGCATACTTGTACTCATAAGTATTATAGCTAACAAATGATTACATCATCATTGCATTCATATTTAATGAGGGTTGTACCACATCATTCAATTAATTCCAACAAATTTTAACCAATAAGAAAAAACATGGTAAGCATACCCTAAATCCAGGTTATAAGCAGTGTAACTATCTAGTATTCCAAAGTATGTTACAAACAACTTGTTATGCTTGGAATCAAGCTTTTTATAAGTCATATCATACTAGTATCATCATCTCATAGTGAATTACCATTCATTTTTAATATTCTTCACACGAATATTATTCATATGGCTAACAAAGAATCAATTAGGATTTAAATCATTACAGATTTGCATGGGTATGCATTATTATAGTGCACGAGTGTATTGCTTGTCTTTATCAAGGTGTACATATTCTTTCTTAAGATGTACAAAAACTATTCCATTCTTTCAACATGATTTTCACTTGAGAGCATGTGTTTCCCCCTAATAAAGCATGCATTTCCTCAATGTTTTAATTTCATGAAATTCCATAAGGGCAATGTGCATAATTTGCATAATGCATGTAAAGATATGAATTTTGCATAACATTATGATTTTAGGAAGTTATAATGAAAATCCTAACACAACATTTGCATATTTCACTTTATGGTGTGAATTTCACATGATGTCATGTTTTCGTACAAAAAAAACACATAATTTTCAACTTTTGCGAATGTTATTACTTCTTAAAAATGCATATCTCGTCTAAAGGAATTCAGCACATAAAATTCATCATTGTGCATGCATTTTAGGAACACTGATTTTAACAATTTTCCCTCTTTTCCCTACAAAACAATTTTGGTCCTTTTACACAACAAAGGTTTTTTAGATTTCTAGTTGCACCAAAAAAGGTATAAATAGATATACAACTTTTCTACAACCTTGTAACTTGTAATAATTCATATAGGTATACAAATTAAAATTTTGATAATTACTTAGTAATTTTTTGTGGTATGATCAATTTTATTTATATCATTGGAACTCCTTGTCACACGTAAACACCATATATAGTAGTATACCATTTATGATGAGTTTACCAAGAGTTAAAAAAGTTAATAACAAGTGATATAATTATTTGATAGTATTTGATGGTGGTCAAAGTTATGAATGGATCATAATAGTAAAATAATATATAATGGAACAAATCATAATATATCAACAAATTTGAAGCATTTATTTGGTCTCCTTAGATTAAAATTCAAAACCCTAAAAGTTATTTGATCGCATTTGATGCTATCTCAAAACTCAAGTCATATAACAACAATGTCTTATTATATCATGACTTGAATAATCACATCTCATATGGAATTTTTAGGTAAGAGGTTAAATTTACTTAAAATGGTGAAGTTGCAGAGTTTTGAAATAGTTTATCTATGAAAAGTGAATCACATGACTAACATTTTGAAGTCTATGTGTGAAAACCCACTCATTTCTTGGAAGCAACATTAGCAACATTTTCTAACGGAAGGATGGGTAATTAATTAACTTCAATTCCTTTGTATCAAGTCTTATTTTGGATGCACATGTAAACTATGTAGTTTCTTTTTCTCTATTTGTATCATACATCTATCCATCCACTTGTATATTGAATAGTGTAGCTTCATATGGTAGGGAATTCATGTCCAAGAATCTTACAAAAAGATGGGTTATCTGCAGAAGGATAGATATCATCTACATAAGAATATCTCATCCTTGATCTATGCATTTCCCTATCCATAAGTCCAGTATAGGCTTTGGCCATCCATATTATTGGCATTCATTCAATCATTCCAAATTTTTTTCAATTCATATCCTTCTTTGGAAATACAAAGAGACAAATACATGTTTTATTTCATAAAACAAAATTTCGCATACATAAAATTCTAACTAATGGAATTCTAAATGTGTTGTTCCTAAAACATAAAAATTATTACAGTTGGGAAGCACAAATCTAGTATCATAACTCCAATTTAATAAGTCATTATGCTTTGTTTTATGATTGATTAATCCACTATGATTTTTATTATGAACTTTATAAGTGTGTTTTTTATTTAGGTTCAAGACATAAATTGATTCAAGGATGCTAATAACTCCACTATAAATTGAACTATGAATAGAAAAGATATTTTCTTGCACTAAAGGAAACATATAAAAAGCTAGTTCTTTCCGTTTTATGTAAATTTGAAACCCTAAAAGTTACCTAGAAATTCACATCAACCAAAAATACAAAATGTACCTATAGTTAGAGAGATTTCACACCTCCTCAATTGTTGCTACTCATATAGATAAATGATTGTGTATGTGTGTCAAGGCAATTTTTATTCAATCCAAAATGTAAAGTCTTTCTAGTTGTTTTTGTTGTTTT
>APFE030488567.1:271943-316030 GCA_000404065.3 Pinus taeda
ATGATGTGATGGATGGTGGCTGATACCCATAAAGTGCCATAAATGGGGTCATTTTTGTTGCTGTATGGAAGGAAGTGTTATACCACCATTCAACCAGAGGCAACCATTTGACCCAATGTGTCTGTTTATCGGATACAAAACAACGAAGATATCCTTCCAAACATTTGTTTACTATCTCAGTTTGCCCATCAGATTGAGGATGATAAGATGAGCTATGAGCTAACTGAGTACCAAGACAAGAAAATAATTCTGTCCAAAAATTTCCAGTGAAAAATGGGATCTCTGTCACTTACAATAATCTTTGGGTTTCCATGTAGCTTTTGAATTGTTTCCATAAATGCAGTAGAAACTGTATTGGCTTTAAATGGATGTGATAAAAATGCCACAAAAGTGTGAATACTTGTGTCAAGTTGTCAACTACCACCATGATGACACTCTTTCCCTTAGACTTGGGTAAACCTGTGATAAAATCCATTGAAACCTCCTCCCAACGTTGGCTGGAATGGATAAAGGTTGTAATAGACCCGGTGTCTTAATTGTTTCAACTTTATTTTGTTGGCAAACCAAACATTCTGCCACAAACTTTTGAATATCTGATTTAAGGCCATCCCAAAAAAAATCCTTCTTAACCCTGTGGTAAGTTTTTTAAAAATCCTGAGTGCCCTCCTAAGGGAGAAGTGTGCAATTCCATAAGAATCTTTTGTTTTAGCTGGGAATTCTTACAGAGGTATAAGCGATCTTTGTACCATAACGAACCATTTTTCCAGCTAAATGTATCAGATGTACTGGAATCTTGTTGTTTTTCGAATAAGTGCCGACACTTCTTCATCATTCTTCCATTCCTCCCTTGCTTCGTTTATCCAATCTGGTTGGATAATAGAAATGGCGCACAACATGCTTCCACATCCTCATCCTTTCTTGAGAGTGCATCTGCCACCACATTTTGCTTCCCTTTTTTGTAGATGATTTCAAAGTCATAACCCAACATCTTTGTGACCCACTTTTGTTGCTCTTCAGAGGATAATCTTTGTTCTAATAAGTATTTAAGGCTATCATGATCAGTTTTGACCTTGAAGTGTCTTCCCATTAGGTAGGGTCGCCATTTCTTAAGTGCATGTAGTATTGCCAACATTTCCTTCTCATAAATAGCTTTGTGTAAATACTTTCCTTTGATTGGATGGATTTCGAAAGCAATGGATCTTTCTTCTTGCATTAAAACAACACCAATTCCATTTCCAAAGCACTATAAGAACAAAGGTCATTGGTCAAGGTCATGCCTTTGACGGAACTTTAAGGTCCATCACCAATGTCGCGTATGGTGACGGTCCTTAAAAAAGAGTTGTTGTAAGTGTATATAGTGATGGTCCTTTAAGTTTTGTCACCAAATCCATTTTCAATGACACTTTTGGTGAGGGTTGTTAAATACCCGCCACTAATTCTCTCTTTGGTGACACTTTTGGTAAGGGTCGTTAAAGGCCCATCACTAATTCTCTCTTTGGTGACACTTCCAGTGACGATCTTTTATTGACCCTCACCAATGATCTTTTTGTTTACTTTCGGTGATGGTCAAAAAATGTTCATCATCATTGATCATTCCAATGATTTTTTTATGATGTTATGTACCTATTACTATATCTTTTGTCAAAAGATAATGATTTAAGACCATTGTTTTGGAGTCATTTTCATTATATGACCTGTTATCACTGAGAAGTCTTCCATAGAAGTTATCAAAAGAAGGAATAATTTGAGGTAACCAAAAGCCAATCTTCAGATTCAGGTTCTAGCCAACCTAAGTCTAGGGAGGGCTCTCTCTTTATAATTTAACTTTGTTTGGGTGGTATTTTAGGCTAGTTCTTAATGCTCATGAGGATTTTGGTTTTGATTAAAAGTTGGGTGGTGGAATTCTCGGAAAATATGGATAGAGCTAAGTCTTTAAGCCATTGGTATATGGATTCAATCAAAGGATAGCTTAACTGGATCAGATCACTAAATCGATTGTTCATAGGGCAGGCTAGCAAAGCAAAAGGCAAATCTTCAAAGGGCTGATGGATTGAATGATTCTAACCAGGATAAAAGGGAAATGGAGAATCCTTGGACCAGGATCAGAATGAGGAAAAGAAGGTGATCATCAACAAAGAGAAATTAAGAATTCTTTGCTACATAGACCACAAAGAGAAACTATGGAAGTAAGGGAGCATTTAAGAATTCCCTAACTAAGATAGCTTAGCAGAAAACATTAAGAAGGTAAACAATCAAAACAGAGTGCATCAAAGCAAATTCTAAAATATCATTCCTAGTTTACCATTCAGATTTCAGAGAAACACATATGATTATTAATAAACATAAGGAAAAGCAATAATACACATGAGAGAATACTTATTTGATTTTCACTTTACACAAGAATCCTGTAAAATGTCTGAACTTTATTCCATGATCCAGCAAGCCAATCTAGTTTTGATATAATAGCACTTTGATTTTAGATACAAATCTACAAAAATGTCTTTAAATCCACCCTAAATATTTCGAAATGTGAAGTATTTATACAAAAAAATTTACAAAATATCTCATAACAGTTTGAGATTTAATTAAGGAAATAAAATATCTTTCAGCATGAAGATAGAGACAGATGGAAAACTACATCATATTGTCCCTCTTATTGTGGTAGTGTTGATTGTTGTATTTGAACTTGAGCCCTTTTAGGCTGGCTAATATGTGTATGCTGGAATCATCTTTGTCTTTGGTCTTTTACCGATACTCTTTAATAGGCTACTCTTTGACCCCGTTTACCTATTTCATTCGGTTGCCATTTAGATTAACTGTGCTAACTTATAGTAAATCTGTCATCTTTTCCCTTCATTCATCTTCAGGTAATTTTACCTTGATCATTCTTCTATAGATCTCATCAGCCTCTATGTACTTGGAAAAATTAGGCTTGGTGACAAACAAGTGTTTCACCTCATGCTCCAAAAAGAATAGATCTTCTAGAATATCATACAATACTTTCCCTATAGGCAAGGCCTTGATCCCTAAAGTGCTTGCTTGGTCCTTGGAAAACTTCCTTAATCTATCAACATAATCCAATTGGGTCATAAGTTTTTCATGGATGACCATAGGAATTGAAAGGCCTTTATTCCTCAAAATTTGAAACTTTGCCATGAATCTGTCAACGCCCACCTGCATGTTATGGCATTTTTCCTCTAGGTTAAGCATAAGGTTTCTTTTATAAAGAACCTTTTTGACTTCTATGATGGCCTCAGTTCTACCTTCTACACCCATCTCATTAAGTTCATGCATGTTCTTAATGTTCAAGAAGTGGATGAGTTGATTAGCATCCTCACGCTGGTCTCCTAAATCTTCCTTTACTTTCCTAATTGCTTCAGAGGCTACTTTCACCAGTTTTGTTTGCTTGAATATTACTTGAATTGATGGCCAAATATCATTAATAGAGTCACCGATATTGGCCCAGAGCATCTCCTTAGTCTATCCTAGTGGCTTTTGTAAAGTTAGATCCTTCGATGGGACCTTAATCTTCTCACCCATCCTTAGGGCATTCTTTGTTTCTTCTCTCTGTTGTATTTGGGCAAGCTTGCAGTCAGTTTCTAAGCTTGCCACTTTCTCCTTAAGCCTCTTAAGTTCCATTGCCTGGATGGACATTTCCTCCATCGCTTTCACTAACTCTGATGTCTTTTCGGTTGAAGTACCTACTTCTATAGACTCAGTTGTGACTGGCAGTGCTGTGGCAGGTGGAGTTGTTGGTGCCAAGGATGCTACCAGTGTTGAAGGGACTACAATTGTTACTATGGGAATGGAAGTTGTAGAAGTGGTGGCCAGTTCACTTTGTTTGGACTGAATCAATGTGCCTAATTCTTTCTCTATTTCTTTCAACTAGTCATTTAGCTTTAGGACCAAGTCCACAAGCTCTTCTTGTCCTCTTTGGGTCTCTAGGACCTCTGTTGTCTATGGGTGATGCAGTAGTGAAATCTTAAATTTCTTCTTCAAAGAAGCTATGTCATCATTTTTCTTCTTAATCAGTCTTTCAGTGGCCTTCACATCTTTGGGATCAAGTCCCAACTCAATGATTCAGTCTTCCATGGACTTGATTCTAGTGTCCTTTGCCTGTGAAGAGTCATTTTCCAATTGGAATTGAGATGATATGTTATTTAGGGAATTTTGCAGTTGGTGAGCTGCGATGGATTTCCCTGTCGAGGTGGAGTAAATCATCTCCCCTATCTGTTTGCACAGCTCAATATGGTCAATAGGATGTATGTCCTTCGCCATCACTTCAAAATCAATCTTCTTGAAGTCAGCTGCAGTTCTTGGTTGCTCAGTGGTAGGTTTGACAAATCTCATCTACATCTTACCTTCTTTGACATCATAGGCTAACATAACCTTTTTTTGGTTTTTAGGCGCCATCTTGAGGTATTGTGCATAAGTCTAGGCTTTTAGCCTCTCATTCCTAGCCTTTATATCATTGTAACTCTCTCTAATATCTTGATCTCTGTCAGCCGAAGGACACTTCAACACTCTGTAGTCTTTCCAACATTTGAGTGTTTGATGTAGAAGGCTCTAGTGTGCCCCTAGAAGGAGTGGCAGTCCTACTTCTTTCTCTTTATGTGTTGGTAGCCCCTACTATTTCTTCTATAAACTCCTGTTCAGAGACATGATTCAACCTTTGCCTTTTGACCTGGATGGTCTCTGCATATGTATGTGTGGTTGCTCTGCCTAAGGTAGTGGCCTCTTCCCTATTCCCTTTGAGGATTTTCTCCTCATTTAGAGGATTTTTCAAGTTAGGGGGAGTACTCGTAGTGGGATGTTGTATACCTATTTGACCTAATTCCTTCGATAGGTCTAGCTGCTCTTACTCTTCTTGCACCTAGGATTCTTCTTCTATTGGTGATTCACTTGGTGCCTGAGATTCTCCCTGTGCCTATGATTCTTCTTGGATTTGGGACTGTCCTTGGGCTTGAGATTATCCTAGCACCTGCAAGAAAGAACCCTCATTGAGCCTTTTCTCTAAATCAATCAGATCGTTTTCAACTGCAACTTCAGTGTTTTCCCTATCCACTAAGGTATTCTCCACCCATTCCAATTGGTTTGCATATTTCTATATCTCAGCGATTCGGTGGTGAATGTAGGGAGCCATTTTGTTTTCCTGACTTCTATTGTAGATGAAGTCACAAGGGTCATATCTCCACCTGAAGCTTTGTTTTAGTTTAAGTCTCAGAAGGATTTCCTCTGCTTCCTTCCTAGTTTCTCTGCTATTACATACAAAGGGTCCTAGTTGATCTTTGATTCTGAGTTGAGCCTACTTTTTGTCTTTAACAAAATTTACCTCATCTGAGTTGATTATTTTCCTGTAGTACTCTAGAGAAAATAACCTCATTGGGAGGTATCTGGGTAGTTTGTATGGGGCCAACTCACATCCATAGATCCTAATTTCTGTGTTATTTTGGTACAAGTACCAATCTCCCACTTTGTGTTGTTTTGATAGCTGTAAGATCCTCCTGATATCTAAACTGATTCTTGGAGGAGGACTTCCTAGTAGCATGGTCACTATTGGATGTACAAAAAAATCAATGAAATCTATGTATGGATATGGGGAATCATACCTATGTATCAAAAGAGCCCAAAAAATGACTAACCTAGGGTGACCTTTAGTGTCAAGATTTTGGAGAGTGAAGGGGAACTTGTCAGCGTGGTAGTATAAGAAAAGGTGGTATAAAACTGAAGAATACTTAAACACTCTTTCATTACCCATTCTCAAAGATTGTTCATGCATCATGTCAGCTATGTACTTGGAATAATCATACATGACAGCAACGGGCTGTCCTAGAGTAAAAATTGACATGAAGGCTAAGATGATTTCATCTATGTATTCATTGGTCGTATAGCCTAAGATACTAGATATCATTGACAAAATGTCTTGGCCAAACTAAGAAAATATGGTGTATATATATATATGGAGGAGGATCTTGTGGGGTATGTTTTATTCTATAGTAAAAGTCTAAAACATTTGAGCAAGCTTGGCAGTGGTAAGCTTGGGAAATTTGTCTAGTAAGTCTCCAATGGAAATAGGGGTTAAGTTTTGCCCTGGTTGTAGTTGCAACATTTCATTGATTGATTCAGCAGTGATGGTGAAAAGGATGGTTTGGTCAGGGGACATCACTACTCTTTGACTGAGAATGTAGTTTACATGACAATAGTGGATAATATCTCGAAAGATGTGCACCTTAGGGAACTAATACTTGGGAAAATTAGACTCCCAAAGACCTAGTTTGTTAGCATGGTTTAGGTATTGGTCTCTGTATCGGCGGTACAACTTGAGAGGGGATTCATGGACAGAGGTGTCCTTGATTTGAAAGTATTTATCAGCAAGGGGAAGGTGGTCCAATTCTAGGTGAGGAGTAGTAATTGGCCTAACATCCATGGTGATTGGGGTAGCCATTCTTAGTTCTTATGGATTTAAGAATGGGGACGGTAAATTTTCAGTTTATGAGGCAATGGGTGTTCAATTCCAAGTGGGTTTTATGTTATTGAAGTTCCCTTTAATTTGAACTAAGAAATATTTAGAGACTGGTTCAGAAATTTAACAGGGCTTTCAATGGATTCTGGTTTAAATACTTGGAATTGAAGAAAACTGGGTTTGAACTGGTTAACTGGCAATTCTGAATGGTTAAAAAGGTTTCAATCAGGCTGGAAGGCAATCTGGAAGCTTTTTTCATCTTTCAAGTGCAAGTGTACCTAGGTTGATGGCTTTCAATGTTTACAAGCACGTGCATGGAAAATTACAGTTAAAAATGATCAAAACAATGATTTGGGGATTTTTGCATTTATGCGCAAAATGTCAATTTGGTGGGTACGAATAAATAGTGAGAGTTTGTCGCGTAGCAGGGTGAACAGTGATCGTTTGGGTGGGTAGTGGGCTGGTGGTAAGTGGTTTACTTCGCACAGCCTTTGGACGCTTCGCGGTATTGGGGGAGGCTACGCGATTCCACTCATCAAGCGCCACGTCGTCTTATGGGCCTAGCAGAAAACAACCCATTTCGGGTGGGTATTGTTCAGATTTCGGGCCCTTCCAAAGTCAACGTGGGTCATCGGATTGGGAGGGTGGAGATCATCCAATCTTCAAGCGCGGGAATTGCACGGAAGGTAATGGAGGGGCTTGAAGGGCATTTAATCATGGTGGATTTAGTTTAATGAGGGGTTAAGGCGAGGATTAAAATATCGGGCGATATGTGCTTGGTTAATGGGTTGACTTTAATTAATCGCAGATCAATTAATTATGTCATTTGTCAGGGTTGGGTAATATAAAGTCTATATTTCAAACTTACGGGTAGGGATAGTAATATTAAAGGGGTTTAATAAAATATATGGGAACGAGGTTTTCTTTTGGGAATTAAATATAAATAATGTTAAAAACTAATATGAAAATGGTGGGAGATGGATTCTGCTAAGCATAATGCGTTTTTGTAATTCATTGCTTTTTACGTAGAACATTATAACTTAGGCTAAGTGCATTTTTGTGGGTTTTTCATAAAAGGGGTATCCATGGGGGTGATTGCTTTTCCCTAGGAAAATGGTGTTTTAACCTTAGGAAAAGGGATTTATTAGGGGAAAATGAATTAATTGAAGGGGGTGAATGTTTATGAGGGGATTTTAGTACTTAAGATCAATAATTCATTGAGACAAGGGTCTAATCCCTCCAGAAGTTAGAGAAATGCTCTGAGCCCCTTTAACTTAAGACTTTCGGTACTTCAAACTTATTGTGGTAATTTAGTTAAGTAAAGGGTGAAATGAGTGAGGGAAAATTAGTTAATTTTGACTCTGTGAATTTTATGCCAGTCCCATTTCTCATTCAAACTTAGAGCTTTCATGATGAGGGTGATAAATGTGCTTTTGTCTAATAATCATCACAATTCTGCAACCTTTCTTCTACTTACGCATCTACTCATCCTAAAATTTTTACTTCTCTTTATTAGGGTGCATTTAAGCTAGAAAACCCTTAACAAATATTTTATTTTCTTTACAATGGTAATCTAGCTAAATCTACCCTTATTACCTCCAAGGGCTCAGATTAAACAGTTGAGCTCCTTTTTATTTACTCTACCTAGTATACTTATCTGCCAAGATTACACTATTTGGTCATATTTTTATTCTATATCTATAAATAGGAAATTGAAACATGAAATAGCCAAGTTTAAACATTTTGACAATCATGGATTGTGGCATAGGTGATAAATTGCACACAATCATTTATTCTGCATAAAAAGTAAATGGTAGTGGCATTTTGACTAGCACATTTTCAAGGTCTTTTCTTTTCTTAGGGTTCATATTTCCATCTTTTTTGACCTTTTTATTCTTTTTTTCCTTTGATTTTTCTTTTAAGACATACCCTCTTTACATATTTTTATTTTTTTTTTAATATGGAAAACATTTGTAGAAAGCAAAGGTATGTACATATTACAGGTTTAATCTCAGCCATTCAAAAATTATGACTCCTATTGGTATAGGAACCTAATAGTGGCTCCACTTGGGGATGGCATTTCCAAGTGAAATGTCAAGAACTTGTAGATCAATGGCCTTCTAGATTGTTGTGATGTCACTCTACAACTGTTTTCCCTTTCACTTTTCTAGCTTATTGCTATTTATGACAGTAAAATCTATGAAGCTTAGGGCCTTGTCTTCGAGCTTCAACTCCAAAAATTCACTATCCAATCAACTCTAGACATTGAAAAATAGAATATGTACAAATGATTAGTGAATCAATACTAGGTTCGATGTAGTGTTTAAGCATTCGACCATTAACTAGTCCTCCTTCTGCTTCTGTGCCATCCATCTCTCTGAGGAAGAAAGCATTATTACCTCTGAATGCATATATGACATATGGGCTTTTTCATAGGAAATAAAATTTCCCTTGTTTACCTTTATCCTCTATTCTTGAGTCCCATTTTAAAACTGTGTCTCCTAGGTAAAAATATTTTTCCTTAG
Organism: Pinus taeda; assembly: GCA_000404065.3. Taxonomy (NCBI): domain Eukaryota; kingdom Viridiplantae; phylum Streptophyta; class Pinopsida; order Pinales; family Pinaceae; genus Pinus; species Pinus taeda. The sequence goes on from APFE030488567.1 coordinate 280,932, forward strand.
TCCTTTTATCAAAATTCTTCTTGATCCTTTCCTACACAACTTGGGATCTGATGTACACTTCTTCTCTGGTCTGTTGTAAATGAATTGTTTGGTTAATTCTTCTTTGGATGTCATTTGGTTAAACCTGCAACTCTTGGAGCAGCTTCATCACTTTCTCAAGGAAGATGGGAAAACAGCTTCCATTCCGTAAACTAATTGATAAGGACTAGTACCGATGGACTTCTTTGTGGTTAGCCTATCTTCCCATAAGGCATCTACTAGCGTCTTGTTCCAGGTTCTTTTATTGTCTTCTAACAATTTTTTGATGATATTCACTAAGTTCTTGTTCGAGAACTCTGCTAGTCCATTTCCTTGGGGGCAATAAGCTATGGAATGGCCCAAAGTTATATGGTACTTATTATAGAAATCAATAATTCTCTTAGATTTTAAGGTTGCTACATTAACAGTGATGATTTTGGTTGGGCACCCAAATCTATATAGGATGTTGGATTCAAGGAAGGTTATTATCATAATATCAATGGCTTCCCTCAATGGTATGGATTCTATCCATTTGTTAAAATAATTTGTAGCAGTGAGAATCCATTTGTGTTGTGCAGAGGAAGGTGGGTGGATTTTACCAATGAAGTCAAGACCCCATTGTTGAAAAGGTGCTTCACCAGGTATTGGTTTTCGGGTCATGGGTAAAATCTTTTTCTTTCCTTCAAAAAGTTGGCATCGATGACATGAGGTTACAAATTTCCTTACATCAGAAAACAAAGTGGGCCAATAGAAATTGGCTTTAAGAATCTTTTCAGTAGTGGTTTTCTAGTAAAGGTGTCCTCCACAGTCACCTACATGAAACACTTGTAACACCTTGTAAGATTCTTCTTTCAGTAAAAAGTTAAGAAGGATACCTTCATGATTCCTCCAAAACAAAGCATTGTCAAGTATGCAAAATTTTAAAGATTTCATTTTTAAAAACTTGCTTTTGTTCCTGGATAATTCAGGAGGAGCTTGTAAATTTTGTAAAACATATATGATATCAGCATACCATGGTGTTATCGGGAAATCTAGTGTCTATGCAGAGCTGCTAGTCCCACTAAAACGGGTAGCTATCTTAGAAACAAACATATTAAAGTTACTTTTGTTTTCCTTTACGAGAAGTAGATAGGAGAGGAGGAAATAATACCAACCTCAATCTTTCGCTTGGTTCTCTGCTTGTTCCTTATCCTCTTTGATAGATCTTTTCCACTCCTCCCTTGACCACTCCGCTTCAAAGAGTACCTGTAAAGTCAAAGCAGCATAATACCTTCAAAGTGTAGAGATCTACAATCATAAACAATATAAGACCAAATATATATTGACCACACAATGCATATATTAGCAAACATACAAGAATGTGGAGGAAAACTTGAATAGCTTTATTGATATAGAGATTTAGAAGAGAGGATTACAACCGATTGATCTGAACCAGTGTCAACCTCCCAGCATGAAAGCCCTTCTTCACCTCATGAAAAGTTTAGATCACCCAACACTATGATATTCCACCAAGAAACCAACAACACTTCCTTACAAGATACAAGATTCCAGCCTTTGTATCTTTGGGATGAGGGATCCATATATAGATGATTGCAAGGGGGTGAGTCAGCTTCTGGGATTTTTGATTAGTTTCCTCTCTCTGATAGTTCTTGATTCCACTTGGAGATTGATGATCTCTTACTCATCCCTGGGCGAATTCAGAGAGGCAAGTGTCACAGGAGAAGTTTCTGGAAGATTCCATGATCATCCACCTTGCAAACTGTCTCTTCCATTTGTCTACTCTCGCCCATCACACCCTATAGAAGGACTTTTTAGTATGCATTGCACTTTTTGCACTGGGAAGGTGAGATGCTTCACACCCTCTGCACTGAGCAGTTTGTATGGTCTAGTTTTGACTAGTTCTGAGCAATTGTCTGTGGAGAACTTCTGGGAGATGATGTAATCAGCTGACCTTGTTCCTTTAGGGTGTGAAACAACACTTTTAGGGACTCAGAAGCCATTAGTTTATGGACATATGTGATTGGGGTTGCAGTGCCCAAATATGTCTATAACAGTTTCCCCCTAAAGCATGAGGTCACAGACCTTTGATGTCAGGTGAAATGCTTTATCATGAGGATCCGAGGTTTTTCGAACTGGAAGGTGACCTATAATAAGATACAATACAACACATTATCTTCATAACATTTCCATGATCTAGCTAAGGCAAGAATTCCCATGCTCAGCTTTATAAATTCATTTTCATGTACATAGGACAGACAACCATCTGTGTGGCAGACTGATGATTCTGATAGAGCCATCATCCTTTGATTTGGATGATCATTTGTGCAGCAATGATGTACATTTGATGTTTTTATTTTCCTGAATATGTGGCAACCTGGATGGATGAAACTAGATCCGAGGTCTTCAAACTCGTCTAATCTTCACCCGAAGTACAAGTCGATCCATGTGAAGAATGTTCTAGAGTTGAACATGGAAAGACATCACCTGGTTACCAGCCAATGATGTAAGTTGTTAACAGGCACAAGAGGAATCACCAATAATGATGATGATCCTCAAGGTACTACAGCACAATTCACGTGGTGTGAAAATGGGACTTGGTGTTGAACACCACGCAAAATCTCTCGGTCGAAGGCCATTGATGTAAACCTGTCACTGGAAGTGAGAAACTTGCCATTGAGGCATGCAAGCTTGAAGGTACTGAAAGGGTTATCCCTAGGTCGACTTCTAGGATAATGAGTTGATGTCGACAAGAAGAGACCCGCCATAGGAGGGCCTTAATGAATCCCACATCTATGACACAGAACAGAGCAAATGAATTTGTTGAGGTGAAAATGATCTGATGATACAAGGTTCATGGTGGCGGTCATGAAAGAATGGAGCGTGAATGTATTGCAGCCGATGAGACACAAGATTGGTTGGTGAATTCTCTAATCGACTTCTCTTGAACATATCAAAGACACTGAAATGGATTGGTAGTGTTAACCCCAAAGATGGATGGTACGGTGGACCAATGGTAATATGACCAGTGAGTGGAATAACCCAACCCAACTCAATCATGGTGAGGGAGTGAAAGTGTCATGTTCAAGAGTGACTTTGCTACCAATAAAGTTTCTTCAACTTTTCTTCCCAATTTTTCCCCAGTCATTACTAACCAATACCTCTTTATTTTTGTCAAGCTTGAGGAGGATAACATATGCTTGTTCTATAATTTTCCCTTCAAGAAAACCCATTGCTATGTTTTAACAAGCCTAGCGACAATGAAACCCGTTCTTGTCTCTATGGAAAATGAGTTTAACGACAAAGACAACTTGGTCCTTTTTCAATTTTAGAGAGTCTAAAAACAGAAGGAAAGGAAACTCCCATAATCCTTTTTCGTCATATAATCCCTTAAGTCTGAAAAATTATAAAATAATACGAAAGGGATGAATTTTCGATAGTTTTAACGAGCCGAACAAAACAAGTGCTCGATCTTTTTGTGTAATAATCCCTCAGGTCCAAAAAGATTAAAATATAGAGGAGGGATAACACTTTCGGTAGCTTTAACGAGCTGGAGAGGCCAATTTCTCGGCAATCTTTTCATATTTTACGAGTCAGATGAAAAGAGCTTAAAGGAGACTCGTTTGTGAGGAACGAGTGATATTTTCGGGTAGCTGCTAATTCCAGGTAAGGTTTGGAATTTTCCAATAATCACAGTGTCACAAGGATGGCTAATAGAATCACTCATTGCAGCTCTTCCTTGAAAAGGTAAATAATCAAATGGAGGCGTATGATCGGCTAAAATAGAGTGGAGGTGATGGTAAGAACATGACCAGGGCTCAAAAATCTGATGATAATGCATTTGTAATGGTTATTTACCGGAGGTTGATTCATTTTTTAATGAGCTTAAATGCTAGGGGAACATTTTCTCATTGCTTAGGTTTAATTTTTAACGAGGTTGAACTTCACATAAAAATTGCTCGTGCCAGTCTTATAATAAGGATGTCTCATCAATAGGTTCAATTTTTAAGGAGCTTGCACCATTCAAAACTTTGCTCCACTCCCTTTTTCATGCAAGTTAGGAATGACCAACTACTGTCCTAGGCGTTAATTAACTACTGAGGTTAGGTAGGAAAACTTTTCCTTCACTTTGTTGGTGCCATCTAGCCCCTACAAAGGTGAATGATCAATCTGACCAATCACCTAACTTAAGCAGTTGAAGTCAGCAAAACTATGGGGTTTATGGTGGCCACTTTTCACTTGCACGCAAAAAGGTTTGCATGCCCCTAGGTATAGCGAAGTAGAGTTTCCAAGTTACCCTTCAATTTGCAGACAAAACATTTGCTCTATCAGGAAAGGCCTACCTTCTGACGGAGGAATCTTATTCTGGTCTAATCCCATTTTCCTAAACAGATGGCTGTATCAGACTAGTCATATATTCTCCGTGGAAACCTACCCTATACCTGAAGTTTTCCTGCCGAAGCAGACCAAGGTGCATGTCCCCTGGGTTTCAGTCATGGCCACCAAATTACTCACGTTATTCAGGCGGATGGACTGGAGATTGATGAGACATTCCTTGGATGAAAAGATCAGTTATGGATGGTACTTGACTATTAGCTATGTGTCAGCCGAGGAATGAAAGTTTGTCTACAAGCTAGACCACTCAACCTTCATGCAGAAAACACATTACTCGAAAGAGTGAGGAGACATTGGCTCCCATGCTATAAATATAGTCATGCCCAGGGAGTAGATTATAATATAAAGGTCCTTAGACTACCATTTCTTTCAAATACACGGTTTTTCATCTCAAAGTTATAGGAAAACTTAGAAGGATCCCTAATGGTCGACTGCTTCCTTTATTGAAGACTGTTAGATTTCGCATCTCAGGTAGAAGTGATGGCGAACCAAATGCTTTCTAAGCAGTTGAGGAAAGGATACTCACAAAATCCCCTTCGTCTATGATGGTACCAACCATGACCATTCTATAATCTTGTACAATGATTCAGAATGGTACATTAGTTGGTAAACAAGGTCTGCCTAGTAGATTCCAATCGAAGGAAACGACGAGGTTGCTCAGAGGAGGGAATGAATAAATGGTCAGATATGACACTGACAAACTTCCTTCCTATGGTAAAGGAGCGGATAGATTGCCCACATGTTCATCGGAGTTTGTGTTTACGAAAAGAATTTGAACAGTGTCGTTCTCATTCTCTTCGGTGATTGTATCATCTGAAGATGGACCTTCCGAAGACAACACCAGGTCGACTGCCGCCTCAACCTTTTGACTTTCGTCTGGTGTGGATTCAGAGGGTTTATCTTTAATGATAGATGCTTCAACTAACCATAAATTCGTGTAAGTAGGATTTTCAACTAGCGATGGACTCGACAAGAGTTTCTTGTACCCAGGACGAAGCCGTAGCGGTGAAGCAGGACGGTCATCCAAGACTCTTTTAGCTTCGTCCAGGAAGGGAAAATGGTGGATGGCATGATTGCCTTCACATAGTTTGCAAGGAAATTTGCGTTTTCCTTTCTGTTCAGAGACTTCATTTTCACTAGTTGAAGGTGTACTCTCAACATGATTGTCAGAGGTTGATGACAATAGATTGTGCAAACGAGGAGACCAATCCCTTAAGATCTGAGGGATGCAAGGAAAATCTCGATGATAGTGGTCCCCTTTGCAAATGAAACATGGAGATTTCGGTTTGGATGGTGTAGTGTGTGGATTTTCGCTAGATGATGCACGGTTGCCCCTTTTTGCCTTTGGCTCCTTCTTTTTCTTCTCCTTCTCCTTCCCTTTCTTCTTCTTCTGAGTTAATTGGTCTTTGGCTTTACCAGCTTTACCAAGTGAAGAGGAAGGAGAGGAGGAAGAAAAATGTGAAGAAGAAGGTTGGGGGGTAACTCCAGTATCATCTATTTGTTGACTTGATTACTCAGGAATCGCGGTGGTTTGAACGACAAAGGTCGAGAAGAGCCATACTGGCAAGCCGATTGTCAGTCCTGGGAGGGACAATGTGCCCATATGAGGTGCACCAACATCTCCCCAAGAGGAGAAAGGAGTGGGATTTCCCCAAAGGGGAAATCCTTGGTTGGTGGAATCCATTTTTCTCAACCTAAGACCAATGAGGGAACAATGACGTTATTATGATTAAAATAAAATTTAGATGCTTTGACACAACTTGCTTTTTCAATTTTTAAGAGTCGAGAAAAAGCTAAAGATGACTTTAGTCGCCTTCGATTTTTAATGAGCCTGAAGTGACAAGTGCTTAGATGGACCTTTTCCTTTAAGGAGTGTGAAAAGGAATGAAAGAGACTACTCTGGAAATCTAGACAAAGGGATTACCAAACCAATCGCAAAACTGTAGAATACTTTTTATGGTATGGCAGTCAATCTTCCCGAATGTTGTGTTCAATGCATTGCGGTCGATAGGGTGGTAGACACGGCTTCCTAAGGATAAAGGATATAGCCTATTGTGGTCTCCCAATATATACTCGACAGTACGTGGGAGCAGAAGTCTGTACTGGCACTTGTCATCTCAAAGAGGAATATGTCTCTAGCCTAGACTTCTAAATGTTGTGCGTTAGGTTCCAAAGTGTTTTTATGTTCATTGAATTTTTTTTACAGTTGATCTTTCTTTAGAAGTTTGTCTTTTAGGTTCACCACTTGATGTAGATATACAATTCCTAAAATGCAATCTAATATGATAAACAATCATTTAATCTTCTTTTTGCAATGAAAATCCTAGCTACTAAGGAAAGAGAAACATGATTCTTTCAACATAGAGCAGCACACAATAGATGCACTGTCCTAAATCAAAATCAACAAATAGTCTAAATGCAAATGCACATGCATGTATTTGTTTTCGCTTTCTTAATGTGTGAATGTCAAAAAGAATTCTAAGTACAAATTTGAATCGTTTCAAGCGACAATACTAACAATTTTCTTTTCAAAAAACAAAAGGGAAGATAATGACGACACTTCGTGATTTTGAATTTAAAATTTCTTTTAGCACTTGAAAAACTATTAATTCAAATCAAATACAAGAGTAATAGTGTAATCAACCATCAAGAATAGTAGGATTATTTTCTTTGACTGAAAACGACACTTGTGACACTTCCAAATCAAAAGACAACAGCTTGATTATGCTACTTCTTTGTAAAGGAGAAACATAAATGGTTAACAATACATAAAAACTGTTGTGAATAATACTGAGAGGGGGGGGGGAGTGAATCAATATTATCAAACTCTTATTAATTTATACAAATATTTCCAGATCTGACAATTGAAACTTGCATATACCTTCCAAACTTATAATTTAATTTATTCTTCAAATGTTTGTCATTAATCTGTATGGGTGAAAACCCAATGTGGGTGAAAACCACCTGCTGCAATATGTCTCTATCTTCTTTCAATTAGAAAATTCTTCTTACAATGATTTTGTATTGGTGCAGTCTTTTACCAGTACGCAGGCTGCAACCTACAGAGAGCTACAACCCTCTCTCGTTTTCCAGCTTCTTCTGGAAGGGAGCTACAACCCCCTTAGCTCTTGTACTAGCTAAAATACTAATACATAGGTGTTGACCTACAGAAGGCTACAACCTTCTCTTTTCTTCCAGGGACCACATTTCATAAATTTTCAAACTGGATCCAAAACATCAAGTAGATGTGCATCATCCAATCTCCTTTAAACAAATAACTTCTCAGAATGCAGTAACCAGAAGATAACACCAGTAACCAGACACCAATTTAAACCCAGATCTCTGCGAAAACAAATAAAGACAGCTAAACTATATTTCAAGAAAGGTCTGCAACTTCATCGAAGGAAACCTGCAGATATCTGCACTTCTGCCGTGACGAGTCTGCGCAACTCTGCACCTGCACTATCTACTATTCAGCACACCTCCGCACGTGCTCCGTCGATTCAACTGCGCACCTCCGCACTTGCTTCTTCTCTGGTTTTGCGTGCCTTCGCACCTGCTTCTTCTCTGGTGCTACGCACCTCCGCACTGCGCCATCGCCGCTCCTGTGCACCTCTGGATTTAGACAGTTTATCAGTTCTCAAACATACCCCAGACTATCGAAATCATAGATCCGTTCATGCGTCAAAGGGATCCCAAATCTTCAGTAGAACTGACTTATAATGCTCTGGTTTCTCCTTGATTCAAATTCAACTATGTCTCACCAACCAATTATCAGAAATTCAGATCTTGCTCTTTTTAAGATTTTCAACACTTGTGTCTTTAGCCAAATGATCTCTTTTCCTTTTTATAGGCTATGCCTCACTCAAAACCAAGGACCAAAACCATTGAGAAACAGTACCATGGACCCAATACTTGGGTTCAACTCTTTTGGATGCAATACCATGGACCAAAACCATAGGATCAAAAACTGTCGGACTAATACCATGAACCAACCATAAGATTTCCCATGTGCGTGCGCTTTTCTCTGCATGAAAGTGCGTGAACTTTTCTCTGTATGAAAATCCGTGAATTTTAGGTTCGCACTTTTTATGCGGGAGACCTGCGAACATATCTGCACCTTTTAAACGATTCTCCTGCGCAACCTGCAGATGCGGCATCTTTTGATCTGTGCACCTGTGGAACCAGAAAATAACTTCGTTGCACTATAATTTATCATCTGAGGTGAGTGGGTTTCCATCAAGTACAACATATGTATCATAATGCCAACAGAACAGAATGCACAAGGGTTCTCAAACAAAGACATTTTTAAATGCATTATTTCATATTCACAATTTTCCCTTTATCCTGATATTTTTAGTAATGGTAATTTTTCCCCTCTTGACATAAATGATATTTCAGAAAATAAATAGGGTGATCTAAATGAGTTACCAATAAGTTTTTATCAAGATAGAGAATCAATTATTGATCATTATTTTTCCATTAATGAACATGAAATTTTTATTCCTCCTTGTTTTGATATATCAGACGAAATCAAAGGGAATTCCAGAGAATATTGTGAAGTCATTTATGATAATTACTCTGACATTGAGGATGTTGATTTCTATTCTTCTCAAGTCAATCTTCATTATAAAATTCAAATAACATCTGAGAATGAGGATCATTTTAATTTAGAAATTATTCCAACCAATCCTCATTCTAGAGTAGCAAATTATCTTCATGATTTCACAATTCGAGAAAGCATTCCAATTTATGATTCATATCATGATCAAAATCTCATTCCTACTCATAATCATAATTCTCTTTCTAATTCACAAGTTGGAATTGGAATTTATTCAAATTCCATTATTCTGGTCAATCGTTATGAAAAAAAATATTTCAAAACAATCCCAATTGTGCTATAACATTAGTTGTACCAAAAGTTATTTCATTTTATTTTTTCTTTTACACTTATTTTGTATAAATTTATATTTATTTTCTGATTTTATTTTTCAAATTGTTGACACTTTACACTGGCATATTGAGCACTTTAGTAATAAACACTCAATTGATGCATTGCCCTATTGAGAAATTAAAGTTTCATATTATAACCATGAACATCAAAAGCTATTAATATTTCAATTTCAATCGATGTTAATCTCTTATCAATTGCGTCTTCTTTCTCCAAAGCAATGTTAACAAGAGAGTGCATCCTCACAACCTAACCAACAATCTAATCTAATTAATGATTTTCCATTTTATTTGATAGATGTCCATCCATTTTTCATTAGCCTATTTGAAAACTGTTTGGAAATTTTTCCTTCAAAGAAGATTGTTAATAGCTTAACATTCGCACATAACACTAACATTTTTTTCCAGGCCTTTGAATTTAAAAGCTCATATCCCCAATCTGGCCTGTCATCTCCTCTTTTGAACATTTCCCAATCCTTAATGGAAACCCATTCATATTTTTATGATCCAATTGGAATTCAGTTGGAAAGGACATTTCAAAAGAAGGTGATTTTAATTAAGTTGCTAACAATAACTATGCATTCTACTTACAGATTTAATTTTCTTAGTTTAATTAGATTTGTATTTTTATTACTAACATTTGAACTATGTATATATACAACAATTAAAATGAGAGAATAATTACACTGGAAATATGACTATACCTAGTCATTTTCATGTATATGGTTAGAATAGTCGTAGAACTAATTTAGGTAGTTTCTTTTATGTAGTTAATTCATTTTTACAGTTCTGCAGATATAAATAAAGCAAAGCAATCAACCCTTCTCATGCATGTTCAGTGAAACATTTTCTCCTCATTGGAAACTTTTTAATTCTTGCTTTCCATTTTTAAATCAAAATTTCTTACAGCAATACCTCTACTCTGCCTATTTTGAATAATATCTTGACTAAATTCAATTGAGGTTGCACTTGGCACCAATTACCTCAAAGCCATTTTTTTCCATTTCAAGATGTCCTTATAATATTTTCTTCTGAAATTTATTTGTTAAATATGTTGATGATATTAAGCTTCATGATCTCATTATCCCATGAAATGTATGACTTTCTATTATAAGCTTAATTCCAATTCAATTATTATTAGTCAATCTAACCTTTTGCGGTAATCACATGAAGTTCATATTATCTTCTTCAAAATTTTCTAAAATGACCTAAAGGGTGTCCATTTTGCTGTGTGCACACATTCAAATCTTTTTGATATTTTTCCACAATTAGTGGCTTTATCCCATTCTGATCTTTAGTTTATTATTTTATGCTACAATACGCATCATATTTATTTAGTAAAGGCATTATTGAACAATCACTATAACAATACAAATTTTTCTCAAGTTAATTCAGAATAAACAGAGGTAATAAATTGTTGTTGCAATTCAAAGGGAAGCATATTTTCATATTTATTTCTAGTGAATTTTATGAATTTCAGATTTTCTGAACATGAATAATTAATTTATTTCAGCTTGATTGCCAAATCTAATTTTAAATAAATAATGAGATGAGTTTGAACAAATTTAGAATTTTGATAAATCGAAGGAAGAATTGGAAGATTTGCGAAGTAAAATCTATAGACAATTTCTTTCTAGGTACACATTTACAGGTTCATTTTCATCTATTATTAGTTTCTCTTTTCCTTAGTTTATTTTTTATTCTTGTTCTGTTTTATTTGCAGGTTTTCATTTGTTTTCAAAACTTGAAGTAAGAAGCAAACCCATTTCAAATTTGTAACAGGTTCAGGGAAATTTTATTTTGTGATTCATTAAAATTTGAGCATTCTTCAACTTTGTTTTCATTCATTAGAAAACCCAATTGGAATTTAAAACATTATCGCAAGATTCATGTCTGAAACGTTTCAACTTGATTTTCATATTGCTTATACTACAGTGGATATATATTTGCAATATCCCATCAGAAGCGACTCTTAGTGTTTACCAATTAAAAATTGCTGATACAAGACCTCCGATGTGTTACCTCATTCAGTTTCTCATAAAATGTCATATCACATTTCACATATCAGAGTTTTTTAGTCGAATATATTTTCAGTTATCTTGAATCACCGATCTCTGATAATCGACTTACCAATATTGTCATGTACACATAATTCTAGAACCGATATGAAATTTAAATCAAGTTCATAAGAAATATCACGTCCGTTTAATTGCAACAATGATAGAGGCATAATTTAAAAAAAATACCAATGTTTCAGATCTGATATGATATTAAATTCTCATAATAAATCCATCGGGTCCATTTTTCATTACATAGCGACATATCAAGAATGTTACATCGGGTACTCAATTTTGTTGATCTTCGATTTCTTTTGAGGTCCAAAGCCAGTCCCACCTAAGAGCCCCTTCATTCATCTCATATCGGCATCACAAGAATCATATTGTATTACATCCTATACATAAATTCTACTGATCGCTGAGAGCCACGTCATCCTTCACTTTCTCGCTATCGCAAAATCTATTGGCATTTCCAACATGAATACCTTCTAATATCTCGATATGTCATTATCACAATCGTTTCATCACATTTCTCACATCACAATTCCGAATCGGCAATGTGCGATGTATGATGTGCAATGCACAATGTGGTTATTCCACTCTCTTCAATATAACATTTCTTCAATGGTGTGATCGCTCCATCTCATCGCACATATTCTTTACGCGTGATCCCATATCGGCAATTTGCTATTGCAACCTACGATGCGATAAACTCCAACGCATGCCTCTACATGCAATGCAAATCATTCGATAAGGCATTGTGTTAATTTAAAGCAATCTTGGGTAACCACTATGGTAAGAAAGCGATTGATGAAAAATTTGCAGCATATTCAAATCATTTCGATTTTTCATACATTTTAGTTTTACATATATAATTCCATAATTTAATAAGAAATTCAATACCATTCTATATTCATATCTAAATTTCATTATCTTGGATTTGGTCTTAATTCTGGACAAATTATAAAAATCATGGCGTTTATACAAAACTTATAGTATTTTGAGAAACATTTGTTACTTCAAATTCTCATTCTCATTTCTGATGCATTTGTTTTAATTTCGATTCCCTTGAACACAAAGCATTCCCTTTTTACATTTTACTGCTTGCTTTAGTTTAAATAAAATAAATAATGATTTCCGGTGATAGGATTTTGGTTAGTTTGACTTCTTTATGTTTTTAATGTTAATTAAAATAAGAACTCATCCAGTTTGGAGAAACTGATACCTTTAAGGTAAGATCAAAAGCAATTATCCAATGGAAAGATTCATATACCCACTTTCATTAATTTCCATTTCGTTACTTCAGTTTCATTTTTGTTTTTAAATTATGTTGATATAAAAATCTGTTTTGCAGCTCTTCATAAAAGCTTTCAATCCTCCATCAGATCATATTTTCGAAGTCCTATACTCTTCTCCTGGTTTTATTTCAAGAAGCAATGATAATCTCCATTGAAACAACTACACCAAGAAGTTTATGAACCTTTAATCTATTTATTTAAGCATTCCTTTTTTTATTAGAAAGTGATTAAGATGATGCTTTGAAACAAGATGATTGACATCAGACAAAAAGTTTTCATTGTGGCTGAATTTTATCATAACTACTATTTAAAGCCTAAAACATTTACAACCCTGCAAGGTATAATTTTTCTGAATCTCGACATAAGAAAGAATGATTACATGATTTTTCTCTTTTACTTCATGTTGTTGAGACATTTGTATAACCATTCTTGTTAGAGTTTGTATTTCAAAACTTAGATTTTCGTTTCACTTTTCAAATTTCTTCATTTTTATTTTTGTTTGGTCATCTCTTTTTTCATTTTGGCTTAATAATTTTTTTCCTTTGGTTTTCAATTTTGATTTTGTTGACTTCGTCATGATTTATATGGAAGACCTTTTTGTTACCTAACAACGGTCGGCATACATGAGGAAAAATTGTTAATAGTCACCTATTAGATTTTTCTTAAATCTCTTAATAAAGTTTGTTTTTCTTATTATAAAGGTAGACATACTTAAGGAAGATATTACCAATCAAAAAAAGTTGGCAAAGTATCATAAAATCTGAAAACTTTATTTTCCATCAAAATTGTAACTATTTTGAGATTTCAATATTTTATTAAAATCTTTCAAAATTCTATTATCAGTCAATAAAAGTTATTTTTAACTAAGTAAAAACACTTTACAGCAAAGCACCTTTAACTATGAAATTGTCATTCTTAACTCTTAAGGAGTCAATGGTTCTCCCTGTCCAAAAAAGTCTTATTTTTTTAGAGTATAATCCAAACATATATTTAAACTTAAAAGGTAAGAGGTCTCATCATGAGCCCGCTTATCATGATCATAAGAGAAAAATAGGTTGAGATTACCAATACTGCAAACAAACTAGGGTAATGGTTTATGATTGCAAACAATTATAAGACAAGGGGTCTCATCACGAGCCAGCTTGTTCAGTCCAATTATAACCAATTAATGGCATTGTCAACTATTTGGCTACCAAACTAGAACAATGGGTTTTAAGAACTAAAAGAAATAAAAAATAAAAAATAAAAAAATAAATATATAACTGAATTTATCTCTAGGTCAATAATTCTTAAGTAAATGGGATTCTGAATCATTGAAGATAAAAGGTAACCTTGTTGAGACTATAGATGTTTGCTGGTAGTAGTGGCTCTACCTGTGGCAAATGAGTATATTTTAAGAGCTAAGTTGTAAAGCGACCCCTGCTTTATCTCTACAACTAATTAAGGACTGATATAGAGTTTTGAAATATTTTAGTTTATGAGGAATTTTAAGAAAAAATACAATAAGATGATTCCTGCTTTTATACAGATTAATGAACCTAATCAAGCATTCCAAAAAATAATTTTCTCTTCTTTAATTACTTTTACTTTAATTTTAGGAAAATCTCATTTATATCAAACAGAGATAAATGGTTCTTCTCCCGTGTGTCGCCACTATTGTGGTAAAAACACAACTCCCCACTCCATCCCCTCTGCCCATTATTGATTTGTTCACTTCAAATAATGGGGACCCTTTTTATAAAATTTTGGCTAAACACGTTTTAGGATTCTTTATTTAGTTGATTATCCTACATCTTTGTTAATTTTTCATTTTCTTTAGATTTTTGTTTTGATTTCTTTGTTAAAATCGATTTTTTATAAGCTTCCCATTGATACTTCTTTCGCCTTATTTAGACAACTAGTTTATAAATGACATTCCTTTGAAGTCTATTCATTTATGTCGTCTCGGTTAAAGATGCGTAAAATATACAATATTTCATTTTTGTAATTAAATTAGTTCAATAATACATTTGTTTTAAATATTAACTCCTAGTTAATTATTTCTAACATTTTTCATTTTGTTTACTTATACAGTCAAATTATGAAGCAACAAGATTTTAGTAATTTACTTCAGCATTTCAAATAAATTACAAATCTCAAAAAATCAAAATGTCAAAGTGGTTGTAGTTTAATTTTTATTTTCATTAAAGTGGATGTAGTTTAAATAGACAAATTATGCCTTAGATAATTTCATAAATTAACAACATTAAAATAAAACCAAAAATAATAAATATATAAATAATAAAAATTCATTATTGGGAGATCGCATCGGAGTTTTTAAACGTGACAAGTTTAAGAAATCCTCGACAACTCGCAATTGCCGATCTCCCGATTAAACAAAAGTCAAAGGGACATCAGACGTTAAGGCAAAACAATATAAAGTTAAATAATAATAATTTTTTTTACATACGATTGGAGGATCGCATTGAGAAATCTCAAATGAAATATTTCTAAATATTTTGATGACCTTCATTCCCCCGATTTGCCGATTGTAAAAAGGCCTCACAATAAAATGTATGTAATTCGATTTGTCTTTAGGTTTGAAGCATCACTCAAACTCATACATACGAGTAAAGAGGTAACGATAGTTATAATTAATATTAAAATAATTAACTATAAATATTAATTATAATTAATTAATTAGTATGTAACATATAATTAAATTTAACTAAATTGAAATTTCATTATTATTTAGATTAATATTAAATAGTTTATAATAAATAATTAATTATATATTAGATTAATTAATAATAGTGTATTAAATAATTAGTTTACCTCATAATTAACAATTTAATTAGGCTTAATTATAAGTTAATCAAAGTCTAATTTAGGATTAAATTTTTAATTAGAATTCTGATTTTTTTTAACCCAGCAACAAAATTCTAGAATTGTGCCAGATTTGACTCATCAACTTTGGAGGCTCATAGATTGAGTTTTACTTGGCCAAATGAGACCCAAGAATTTCATTATTATTTAGATTAATATTAAATGGTTTATAAATAATTAATTATATATTAGATTAATTAATAACAGTTTATTAAATAATTAGTTTACCTCATAATTAAAAATTTAATTAGGCTTAATTATAAGATAATCAGAGTCTAATTTATGATTAAATTTTTAATTAAAATTCTGAATTTTTTAACCCAACAACAAAAATTCTAGAATTGTGTCAGATTTGACTCATCAACTTTGGAGGCTCATAGATTGAGTTTTACTTGGCCAAATGAGGCCGAGGATGGCTCATTGGAAAGATAAAATCAAGGAGAACATTTTTGAGGAGGCGCTAACAGGTTTGGTCATTTATTGGGTCAAAAATCAGACAGAAAATCAAGCTCTGAATTTTCAAAATAAAATCAATTTTTTTAGTTTTATTTTTGTATTTTCATTTGTCCAAGTCTCTTCTAAATGCAGATCCATTCGTCAATGATATCCTTGGCCAATTAAACCATCCCAAGTATCAATAAAGAGCTTATATTTTATTTTCAATTATTTATTTAAATTGAATTTGATTGGATTTGTTTTAATGCCACAAATGGTATTTTGATTTTATGGTTGTAGCTTAATTCATTTTGATTTCTTTTTGCAAGAAAATAGTAGAAGGGATATGGAGAAAAGATCTCAACCAATGAGAAGGCTCTGGTAATTAAAGATTGAAATTTTTGAGCAAATAAAATTGGATTGGGCAGATTTTTTTCAACAAACTTTCTTCTCAAGAATTCCTTTGCAAATATTATAAATAATAGATTGCAAAATGTAATAAAGGGCTACTCTCCTTTACAATTTTAAACTTCTAAAAGCACTTCTGCAATAGGATTTTATAGTTGTAGGAGGGAGGAAATAAAATCTTAGATCTGGGGATTATTGAGAATTTTTCTTTTGTATCTTGAATTATGTATGATGGGTAGAATTGGCAGTATTGTGGCTCTAGCTTTGAACGCAGAAGTTCAAGCAATGTAAAGGATTGTTAGAGACCAGGGCCAGAGAAATGGATTCAATCAATTGGTATTTCTAATACTACTGTTTCAAATACTAGTTTCATTATTATGATAACAAGAATGTATTATTTTGTTCATGCTTGTGCACTTTTGTCAATATGGGTTATGTACCTCTATTCTTATGGATTAAATTCTTATTTCTGAGTAACCATTTACTAAAAATCTATCTTACAAAAATGATTTATTAAATAGTAATGTGTTGTGAACAATTTCTATATATTATTGTTTAATTATTAGATTTGCCGATTTAACAATCAATATCATTTTTTTGAATTACTTCCTGATTGTGGTTGGTTTATTATTTCAATTAAGAGGTCTCAATAGGATGTGTTTTGGTATCCATAATGTGAGTTAATTGAACTACTTCATTAACTCGATATTCATTATAAAGAAAACATATTCAAATCCCAATACTTTAATTATCTTTCTCTTAGTTGGGTTAGATCTATATCTGTCTAATTGAGATAGGATTAAGATTAGTTTCTTTTGTTTACATTATAGAATAAGCTTGCATTTAGATTAAGTTCTACATTCTTTAAAGTCTTTTTCTCAAAGAGTAAAAACTTTAGTTGTGGCTTGGCTAAACCCAAATCAGCTTAAGGGTCATTCTCTTGCCTGATCAACAAGAAGAAGTGATCTGATATCACTGTCTATTTGTAATTAAATATACATCATAAACCAATAGCGATAGGGAGAAGATAAATGAACCTAGTTAAACCAGTCAGAGCCACTACTCCAAACGGAAAAGGATATGCTTTAAGGTCCAGACTGGGTGGTTATCCCCCAGTGTTGAGGCAAACTTTTATGGCCCTCAAGAGAACCTAACTTTATAACAATTCAAGCAAATCACTGATTCTTTTCCACCCAAGAAAATTAACCACCACAAAAACTAAAAGTGTTGAATATGAAAGAGTTAATAATTGGAATATTGTTTGAACTTACTTACCTACTTTTACCCAGAATTAACATATACCATGACTTTCTCCACTTTTTCCCATAAATTCCAACTTTCCCATATAATTATTGAACCATAAAGAGACTCCCAAACAACCAAAATAGACCATGTTTAACAAAACAACCATTAGAATTTGAACTACATAGGTCATGAGCATAACCATCGACCAAGTATATGCAACCTTAAAACATTTTTTGTATTATTCTCTCCTTATGAATTTAAACATTTCAATGTGATATGACACCCCATGGGAAATAAAACGTAAGTGTTTAAAAACATATCTTTTAACAAAACCTTTTAGTTATAGATGACGAAAAAATTCAAAGAAGATATTAGAAAAAGAAAACACACACACTAAGGGAAAGTCAAATTCAAATGTTGCTTTCTCATGAAATTCATCATGTATAAAAGAACAAGATTCTTTAATGTCATCATACTTCATGCATCAAAGCTAATCGGATATCAATGCAAGGAAAAAAACGAACATCACTTGAACGCTCACCACATATGTCATTATCAAACATTAAAAATAGATTAATTATCTTGATAGGAATTATATTATGAGGTTACTCCTCTTGACACTATTGAGATCCATCATCCTCATTGGAATCTCAATAGGTGTCCACTCTGCCACCCTCAACTTTGCTGCAAATTTTAACTAGGTTCAGTCTTCATTACGATGTAATTGTAATCATGACATTTTATATTCGTTATAAAGAAAAAAAAAATGAAAGAAAGAGAAATTATATTTTATTTTGGATTATGGGTTTCATACCCAACTTTAACTCAAAAGCATGTTATTTGTGGTTTTAGGTCTTCTAGGTCTTTCTAGGATAAAGAATAATATTGGTCATGTGTCACAATCCCATTTGGACTCATTGTAATGAAGAAAAATATTTATTTTATCATTTAAAAGACATGGATAAGCCTAAGACCAAATTTGCCTAAGAGCAAGACCAAGTCGTCGTAAAAGGATGGTTATTCGGCCCTCAAGAAAGGCTATATATACAAGGGAAATTGACCCAGTTTGGATACTCACCTCAAGCTAGTTACATCTACAATAGTGAAGGTGAAGAAGAGTAGTTGGAGAATGAGGAAGAGGAGCAAAAGTTGGAGTTGGTCAAGGATTATCTTTCTCTGTATCTTGCTAGTGTTTGTGAAGCTTCTAGCAACAAGAAGATGAAATTCCTAAGAAGTTGTAGGGGTGCCAAAGTTGTAGGGACAAAATTATGTAGTTGGGGTAAAAGATGTAGTAGATGTGTTGTAATGTCGAAGTTTTGAAGTTGTTTTGAAGAAAATAATATTAGGGACCGAATTGAGTCTTGTAAGTGTTGGGTCAAGAAAAATGTATGTTTTCTCCTTGGTAATAGCTTTATTTAAAACTCATCCCCATATGATTATCTTTGTTTATGAACAAAACTAGAGGAAACAATAGCTAAAGTTGAGTAAAACTAATCAGTAACAAATTAGATGAATCTAAGCAAGAAAAAATGATTTTTATGTGCAAAAATTCACTAATGGAGCGATGGCTTCTCAATCAATAGAATGATAGCATCTCATAAGGGAAAGTGGCAGCATCATAGGCAAGGCATGACAACAGAAGACTAGCCAAGCTAAAGACTATTTTATGACAGAATCAAATCAAGTATAGCGAAATCCATAGGATCCCCTGATCCTGAGGATTTGCTTTTATCTATTTACTTTCTAAATGTAATATATAAGGCCAAGATGAAAAATTGCACAAAGTTCAGAATTTCACAGTTTGTAATTATTGTTTTCGACATATAATATTGTCATCTTGGATGTTGTAACTTGTTTACTTATTTTAATGAAGAAAGATTTCATTTAACTCATACTTATATTCTGAGTATCCCTTAACGAAGACTTCTAGTGAATCTGGGCCTAGTTAAGAGAAGATCTATTGCTTCACCTGTGTCATAATATTTTCTATTTCATTCTTGATTATTTGTTAATGTTAAGTTAATATTACTTTTGATTATTGCAAGGATTGTCAATTCATTTTTCTTTTGTTGTTCATTCGAGATTCAGATTTATCCGTGTGTTATATGTGAGTAATACTTTTGATTGAATTGGTTGTGCTAGTTCCAGCTCATATCATTGTTCATTTCAAGTAATTTGTCATAGATTTCAAAGATAGAATTGATCGATTTATGCTTCTACAGTCATTTTCTATTCAGTTACCATTAGTTATTCTTGTATCATTTGTTGTTCAATTCAGATTTTCTGTTCAATTCAAAATTTCTATTCAATTACCATTGTTGTCAATTGTTATAGTTCTCTTTCATGAGTGGGTGAGTTAGCTTCAATTATATCTAAGACTGCCACATGTGATTCTTTACAAGTTGGATTCAGATCCATTTTCTTTCATGATAGGTTAAGTAGAATTGCAGAGCACGTTATGAATTTATTTCAGAGTTGTTCGGATTGAGTTTGAAGAAGACATTCATTAGTAATTGCAATTATTTGTTATTAGTTAACCTATGAATTCACTACATAGTGTTGACACTCTTGAAATAAAAAAACTTGCCTCAGGTTGACAATTAATGTAAGAATTAAGATTTCTTGTAAAAAGACATCTTAGTGCACCAACATTTTGGCACTATTCCCCAGAAGAGTGTTCTAAAGTGATTTCATTTTAATCTTGTTGCAGAAGCATTGGGTTCTAAAAACTGGAGGTAATAACCTGCATACTTAGCAAGTAAAGTGCTTGCTTACCAGCCTGCATTTCAGCAACATCTTAGAGGTTAAATAGGAATTGGGTTTTATGAATGACTAGGAATAGAAAGATAGAAAAAGAACAAAACCCCCTCCAAAAACCACAAAACCCAAGGGATCGGTGAACGTTGGGAGAACGACCTTTATAGATGAAATTGTGAGAAAAGTAGAGACTCAAGCATCAGTAGGACTTTGGGTTGTATCTGAAAAAATTCCTACTATAATCCCTCAAGAAATAGGCTCACCATCTACAGCTCATGCTGAGGTTCAAATCAAAATTGGAGGATCTAAACAGAGTCTTCAAGCTATAGTAAGCTTACATTCTGATCCTCCACAAGAGGGAAAATTGTGTACTTAACAGAAGGAGAAGGAGAAACCAGTGGAACTGCTAAGTCAGGACCTTAGTTGTCTAAACAGGGGCCTCCTGTGATCCTAGATCTAGGCAGTGCTACAAAGCCATCTCGGGTTGTTAATCCTCCGCTTACTCGAAAAACACCCCTTGAAATCCCTGAATAGCATTGGCACATCTTTGATGAAATGGAAAATCAACCACCTCAAGGTCAAACCCCAACATTGGAATACCCTATAGTCAATCAAGTGTAAAATTCCCCCATAAAGGATATTCCTCTGCAGAGCAACCCAACTTTTCGTGGGATGATCATAGAGGATCCTGATGCCTTCCTCTTTGAATTTGATGTCCTATGCAAAGGGTATGACTATACCACTGACCCCAAAAAGCTATAACTATTCCCTTATACTCTAAATGGAGCAACTTTAGGATGGTTCACAGGTCTGGGTGGATGTACTATTAATTCTTGGGATGATATGAAAACATCCTTCCTCACAAGATACCAGGACTTTTGCAAGACTAGGGAGCTAAATGATGAAATATTTAAGATGGCTGCAAAGGATAATGAAACTATAGAAGAATATGTCGAACAGTTTCATTATAACTTGCAAAGATCTCTACACACCACCCTACCAAGAGAAGTCCTAAGAGCTATCTTAATTAAAGGAATGAAAGAGGAGTGGTTAGAAACTCTAAATTTAATGGGGAAAGGAGATATTTCTCAGGAATTTTATGATGAAATCATTTGCATGTGTATCAGGTGTTCGCGAGGATGCTCAAACACAGGAGAAGCTAATCAATATCCCATGACAAGGGGAAGAATGCCACATAATAGAGGCATAACACGAATGGAAGTCAGTAACTTCCTGGAAGATTTCAAAACGGATATCTTGGGCACCCTCACAATGTAGATGGACATCCTATAGGCTAAACAAAAACAAGCTTTAGCAGAACAAAACTTTGTCATTTTCTATCCACACTGTTGGAAGAAGCATAGCCAATAGGAGTGTCCATTAGACATGCTTCATACATGCACTATCTGTACCAAGGATCATACCATTAAACAATGCCCATTACTCCTGGGGTTGAAAGCAACGTTCAAGGAAGCAGAAGAAGAGACAGAGCTCATGTATCTAATGAACTAGTGAACTAGCGTTGATAGTGGGAGGCCAAACCTCCAAGTATGTCACAAGATGCATCCCAGTTCATTCCTTCTCCATAGTTTAATCGGCAACAGAACCGTGGGGAAGCGTGGCAAGGCCAATCACACTATTCGAATTAGAAACCTCATACATTCCCTATAACATCATGGGCAACTCAATCCGTTCCGGGTAATGGCTAGCCAGATTCTCATTTTACTCTTGTTTGGCAAGGTAATCCCTATCAATCCCAATGGCCTGCCTCCACTAATCAAAATCTAAATTGGTCTACAAATTGGCAATGAACTTTGGGAATATCCAACCCTCCTATAGGGACAGGTCCTCAACCTCAACCCACATTGTCAGCTCCTTATTCATTACAACAAAATCCTCATCCTCTTCTACAACCTCAACTGCCAGCCCAACCAAATCTGAATGCCAATAACAAATCGGTCCAACTGGTGCAAATTGTAGAAAGCTCATACTATGAGATTGAGGAAAAAGAATGTAATGAGCTTAGATTGAGGTTAGGACCTATCATCAACCCTCAAGAAAATAGGGAGCAACCATCAATTGAGATCAAAACACCACTTGTATATATACCACCACCTGTAATTGGTATTAAAATGAAATGAGAAGAAGAGACAAATCATCGGAAATATCCAGAGGAACTCATAGTCACTTCTCCCCCATTCCCTGAAAGGTTAACGATACCTAAGCCAATTTTTTATCCAAATTCTGATCTTGTAGGGGAACTAAAAAATCTTTGTATAAAAATTCCACTCCTCGAGGAAATTCAGGACATTCCCATCTATGCTAAAACAATTAAAGAGTTATTAGTAAAGAAGCATGTGAGGAAAGCAAAAACTTCATCCGCCATTCATGATGTATGAACCTTATCTAATTTATTCTTGGGAGGGGAGACTATAGTAAAGTATGAAGATCTTAGGAATCCCATAGTGATAGTTCAGATATATGGCCACTCTTTTCCCAATACACTAGTTGATATGGGTGCAGCCACTAATACTTTAACAACAGAACCCTATCAAGCACTTGGTATTATAGCCTTGGAACCAACCACCACCTTACTAGAACTAGTTGATCATTCGGTCGTAAGGCCAGAAGAAACTCTAGAAGATATCACGATTTTTGTTGATTCATGGTAATATCCAGTATATTTAATTGTTATAAACCCAAAGAGTCGATTGGATGGGCACCCTTTGATACTGGGCCAACCTTGGCTGGCGACAGCTAATGCATATATAGGCTGTCGGGAGGGCAACATGACTATTGCAAAGGGGGATGTTGTAAAAAATATTGTTTTATATCCCGCTGCCAAACCAAGTCTGCCTATTGTAAAATTATGTAAACAACCACCAACCTAATTAGAAGAAAGCATCTGTTCACCACTCACAATAGTAGAGGCACTAGAATTCAAAGATCAGATTGAAGATGACATTATCAACAATTTCATCAATCATCCAGCTAATGTGAGAAATGTAAAGTGTCGAATGATGAAAGAAATTCTTGATAATGAAGCCTTGGAAGATCCCTTGAAGGATAATGATGATCAGCACATCCAGACAACTATTTTTCATAATAGAAAGTCGGTGGAAATTGAATCAGGAAAAGTTTTAAACATTAATGATAGCTTGGACAATGATCAGTAACAAAAGCTCATTCAGGTCGTGCAAAAATATAAAGGGGATTTTGCCGTGAATTATCTCGATATGAAGGATATGGATCCAAAGTTGTGCACACATCATATCTATACCAAGAAGGATGCTCAACTTATCCGACAACCTCAACGAAGATTGGATCCAAACTCTAAGGATATTATGAAAGAATAATTACAGACATTGATGGATGTGAATTTAACTTATCCTATTTCAGATAGAAAATGGGTTTCTCCATTAGTGGTCGTCCCCAAGAAAAATTGGAAATGGCATATCTGTGTAGATTATCAGGAACTAAACAAGGCAACACAAAAAGATCATTTCCCTCTCCCATTTATCAATCAATTCCTTGATACCTTGGAAGGAAAGCAATTCTTTTCCTTCCTAGATGGCTTCAATGGCTACAATCAGATTCAGATTGCCCCTGAAGACCAAGAAAAAACAACCTTCATATGTCCCTAGGGCACGTTCACTTACAGATTATTACATTCGTCTTATGCAATGCGCCGTCCTCATTTCAACGAGCTATACTCAACATTTTTGCGGACCTGATAAACAAAGGACTTGAGGTATATATGGATGACTTTAATCCAAATGGGGATGACTTTGATCAAGCACTATAGACATTAGAAAAGGTTTTATAATGATGCATTGCTACTAGGTTATGTTTAAGCAATGCCAAGTGTCACATGATGATGACTGAACATATAATCTTGGGACATTATATTTCTGCAGAAGTGATACAGGTAGACCCAACCAAAAAACACAGGTAATTATTTTTCTACCTTCTCCCTGCACTCAGACAAAGGTACATAGTTTCCTGGGATATGCAAGCTATTATCGTAGGTTTATTAAAAACTTTTCACAAATTGCTGCACCTTTATATGATTTAACTAGAAATGTTGATTTCAAATGGTCTGACAAATGTGACAGAGCTTTTACAGGTTTAAAGAAGCTAGTCTTGACGACACCAGTATTACGTGGACCAAACTAGAAGTTGCCTTTTCACATATCCAAAGACGCATCATATGCAGTTATAAGCACTTTACTCGGCCAGGAAGAGGACGAGAAGCCTTCTCATATATATTATATTAGTAAAAATATTACTCCTACAAAACTTAATTATACAATAACAGAAAAAAGATTCTTAGTTGGTATTTACGCAATAAACAAATTTAAACATTACATAACTAGCTACCAAGTTTTTTTGTATACTAATCACTCTACCATTCAGTATTTAGCTAGCAAAACCTATCATAAAAGGTTGACTGACTCGTTGGCTATTGATTTTGTAGGAATTTCACATTACTATTAAGAATCATCCGAGGAAGGAAAACCTAGTTGCTGATTTTTTGTCTCAAATCCAAAAGGTAAATAATCCACTGGCACTAGACAATAAATTCCCAGATGAACATTTGTTTGTCGTGACAGTGAAGATGGAATGTACGTAGATGTGGAAAATTATCTGGCAATAGGGAAGTTGCTCAGGCATTTGACAGTGAGGGAGAGGAAATAGATCATTCAACACAACACCCCATCCTCTTGGATTGGCGAATATCTTTTTCACATAGGGTCTGATATCTGTATATGCAGATGCATTCGGGAGGATCAAATTTATGACACCCTGAAAACTTGCCATGACGAACCTTGCAAAGAACACTTCGTAGATCAAAGGACAAGGCCTAAGGTACTATCAATGGGCTATTATTAGCCCACTATTTTTAGAGATGCTAAGAAATATGCCCAAGCCTGTGATGGTTCCCAAAGAATGGGCCATCCTCTCTAATTTAATGAAATACCTCTGTAGCCTCAGTTAGTCATGGAGCCCTTCGAGCTTTGGGCATTGGACTTCGTGGGTCCAGTCCATCCACCATCCAATCAGAAGGCCTACATACTGGCAGCCATGAATTATGTGACAAAATGGGTAGAAACAATAGATTTACCAAGAGCCACAGAGGAAGCAATGATTAACTTCCTTTTTGGGCTATTTGTGCAGTATGGATTACTGCGAGAAGTGATAACAGATGGTGGAAAGCAATTCGTAGGGCACAATATTACTTCAACTCTTAGAAACCATCATATTACGCACAAGATCACTTCTCCATATCACCCACAAACAAGCAGACAGGTCGAAAGCTCCAATAAGGTTATAGAAGTGATTTGGACTAAGACAATGTCAACACATCGACAAGACTAGGCTGCTATTCTACCAGAGTTCTTGTGGGCCTATGATACGACTTGGAGGAATACTAATGGATACTCTTTGTACCATCTCGTGTTCAACAAAGAACTTATTTTTCCGATTGAATTTGAAATAAATACTCTAAGAACGGCTCAGGAAGTGGGGTTGGATTTAATAGAAGCCCAAACCAAGTGACTTCAACAAATCAACGAACTAGATGAAGCTTGACTGCTAGCTTTGCAATGGATTTCAATTATTCAATAGAAAAGGGAAAAGTGGCATGACAGCCTTATAAAAAAAAAGACATTTCAATAAGGGTTTACGACTCTAGATTCCAGGATTTTCCGAGCAAGTTGCAGACAAGATGGCTTGGCCCTTCTGAGACTCAAAAAGTACATAACAATGACACTCTTACTTTGAATACCATTGATGGGTTTTGCCATTATCTTAAGGTGAAAGGGCATTGGGTGTGTATTTACCGCAAACCACTCAACAATGAGTCTTTCTGCTAGCAGGTACGCGAGAACCCCTCCATGCAAATCTTAGCTACAGAGAGTGATGACCCTACAATGTTTCTTTCAAAAAACTGAGATTTTTTTGAAATTGAAAATAATGTATATATTCTTTTTTATTGATGGCAATTCAGTTAGGTATCGCCATGTAAATATGAGGATTTTTTTTGTTTTAAGTGCTTGGTAAGTGTTATTCAATTAATTCAATGAATGATGTTCAATCAATTGAACAACAATTATATTTATGTGTGTGTCGTTGTTCAGTCGATTGAACAATTGTTGTTCAATTAATTGAACAACACTTATTTTTGTGTGTAAGAATTGTCGTTCAATCAATTGAACAACACTTATTTTTACATGCGTATTGTTGTTCAATCAATTGAACAACACTTTTGCGTTTTTGTTGATTTTTTGTTCAAACGATTGAACGATTGTTGTTCAATCAATTGAACAACAATTTTGCATTTTTGTTGATATTTGTTATTCAAATGATTGAACAACACTTTTGCATTTTTTCAATTTTTGTTGTTCAAACAATTGAACAACACTTTTGCATTTTTTAATTTTATTTTTATTTTTAAATTTTTGATGTTCAAATGATTGAACGATTACTACTCAATCAATTGAACAACACTTTTACGTTTTTCTTTACTAGTATTTATTGTTCACACAATTAAACGATTGTTGTTCCATCGATTGGACAATACTTTTGCGCTTGTTATTTTTGTATTCTCAATGTTGAAACAATTGAATGCTTGTTGTTCAACCGAGTGAACAACAATTTTGCATTTGTTTTCTCTTTCAATTTTTGTTGTTCAATTGATTAAATGATTGTTTCTCAATCGATTGAACAATGCTTTTGACTTTTTAGTTTCAATTTTTGCTGTTTAAACGATTGAATGATTGTTGTTCAATAAATTGAACAACACGTTTGAGTTTTTATTTTCAATTTTTGTTGTTCATACGATTGAATGATTGTTGTTCAATCGATTGAACAACAATTTTTTATTTTTTCTTATTGATATTTATCATTCAAACGCTTAAAAGATTGTTATTAAATCATTTGAACAACACTCTTGTGTGCTTTACTTTTGATTTTTCTCTTCAATTGATTGAATGATTGTTATTCAATCAATTGAACAACAGTTTCGTTTTCCTTTCGATTTTGCTGTTCAATCGATTGAAGGATCACTGTTCAATCAATTGAACAACAATTTTGTTTTCTTTTCAATTTTTCTGTTCAAATGATTGAACGATCATTATTCAATCAATTGAACAGTACCTTTGTGTTTATTATAGGACAAATTGTGATTTCTTTTTCATTTTTTATCATTGTGCCATCTTCTTTTTTCTTTTATGTTTTGAATAAACACCATATGATTGGATTTGTGCCTATCATAACAAAAAATAGTAATGTCAACACTATTATGATCTATGAAGCCTCTTGATGGTTATCTTTATTCAAAACCTAATATGGTGATTCTATATAATGACTGGCTAGATATCTTTTTTTTACACATCATAAAATGATTCATTATTGCAAACCATGCTGGCTTATTTACCACACTTTGAAATGGAAAAATCCCTTTGATATGATGAGATGGGGGTAAAATTATAAACTTTCCTTGGCATATTTTTACTTCTTACACCATCCCTGACTCTTAAAGAGCACATGGGCCTCCCTATTTTTATAAAAACGTCAAAAGATACATAAAAAAATTAAAGTAAAGAAATATGAAAATGCAATGAACATTGTCTCAAAAAGGATGGGGGGTCTCATCATGAGCCAGCCTACCATGATCCTAAAGATGTAATAGGTGACATTCCATTTTTTGCCACAAAACCAACGTAATGACCTTCTTGATGATTAAGAGCTATGAGAAGGACAAGGGGTCTCATTACGATCTAGCCTGATCATTTTGTTGTATCTTCATGAATGGCACTATGATCATCTGGTTACCATGACAACATAATGGTCTCTTTATGGCAGGAAAAGGAGAATCATCTGCATACTAAAAGGAGGACTCTAGCTCATTTGTACAGTTAGAAAGAAACATTGTCGAGGCTATCAATGACTGCTGGCAACAGTGGCTCTATTTGTGGTATTGGAGTATTATCTTACACTGCCAAATTCTCTCTATTATATTTCCACCTATGGACTCATTTCTAGGGAGATTTCCCATTTGAGAAACACTCTTACAAGCCAATATGCATGGTAACTTACATTTTATATTCATTATATTATATTTGTCCAATCATTTTATGATAGTCATTACTACTTACCGCTAGTTATGCATTTATTACTAATACCACTTGAGGTGAAAATATTTTCACACAATAATTTAGATATATGTTTTTATCTTTTTCGGCCATTTTTACCTCTCATACATGTATTTCTTTAATTTCTTTGTCATAAATTGCTTCGCTTTCCAGATTGGTTTTCTGCATTTATGAATTCTTAATTCATGTGTTTGCTTTTCAAATTCTTGGTGGATGTGGACATCCTTTTCTCATTAGAGTGGGTATGGTCTGCATATGAATAATGTGTGTGACAATTATGGATAATTGAATGATAATTATTAAATTGATTTTTAGGTAAGGACTGCATGATCAGTAGATATGCGTAATAATTAGAAAGGTATTTCTGATTGGAGAAACGATGAAGACAATTATGGATGGCATGCGAATTGATTATGAGCCTGTGTCAAATAAGGTTGATGAGACAAATGACTTGACCGTGTATGTTGTTAATTCCTAAATCAACATCATTTTCCTGTTAATTACTTTAATGATCATTCCTGTTGTTCAAAATTGTGAAAGTGCAAGAGAAGTCCATGCAGGAGAACCAGTCACACGAACACAGTAGCCATGGAGGTAGAGCTATCCGAAATTAACCCATAGTACTTAGGGTATCGATCTAGGCTCGTGCAATTCTTGAGCGCGCAAGCTGGCTGCAATATCTAAATAAATTGTTGGGATTTCATGAAGAAATGACACTTGAATTCTTGCAAATGGCAACACCACAGTAAGACGAAGCGATATAAATTATATGAAGTGGTCATAGCTGAAGTCACTGGATTTCTGGCTGAGGGAACAAATTGGACAGACAAGCATGTCCTTCTTCGCAATTGTTGAGTCACAGAAAGGGTATGTGTTTACTATTAATCTCATCATACTTTTCCTTTATTCTTATCTTTTCTATATCATAATGTAGTAATATGTTGAGAAATTGTGGCAAGAAATGAAGGAATTATCTGCAGTTATGACTTAGCTAATTATTACCCTTCTTTATGTAGGAAGAAAACAAAAATGACAATTATTGTTACCTAACGAAGGAATAGCAAAGCTCAACAAGCAGAGAAAAGAATGGAGCGATTGTGGACAAGGCCAAAGGAAAATCAGAAGGATCAGCACGAGAAAGGAAAGGATGTCTGAAGTTAGAAATCTTTTCTGAATCCGTTAGGATCGAGCGATCTTGAGGGATCACATTTACCCTTTTGTTGGAAATAATACTGAGAAGGGGGGTGCATCAGTATTATCACATCAATAAAACTTTTTCATTTCCATATTTAGATTCATATATGCTACTTCCACAACTTCTTATGATTCAGTTAGTTGATCCTTAATGAGTGCATTAGAACATTATCAACCATATTAACAGCAAATAGGTGCAGTAAAATAGAACAGATCATCACACATAAGCCACACACATGAACACCATGATATAAGGTGGAAATCCAATGTGGGTGAAAACCACCTGCTGCAATATGTCTCTATGTTCTTTCAATTAGAAACTTATTTTTACAATTGTACTGGTGCAGTCCTTTACCAGTACGCAGGCTACAACCTGCAGAGAGCTATAACCCTCTCTCGTTTTCCAAACTCTCCTGGAAGGGAGCTACAACCCCCTTAGCTCTTGCACTAGCCAAGATACTAGTACGTAGGTGCTGGCCTACAAAAGGCTACAACCTTCTCTTTCTTCCAGGCACCACGTTTCATAAATTTTTCAGACTGGATCCATGAACATCAATCAATCATCAAGAATTTCCGCATCAAACAATCTCCTTTTCACCAATTAGAACTGAATCAAGTAGACACCTCTCTGACAGCTGTATCCAAATCACAGTAACTGTAACCACACACCAAATTTAAACCCAGAACAAAAAAATACTATCATTCAAGCTTAAAGATTAAGACCCATCAATAAAACTTATCCTTCTCCTTGTGCTGAGGTTCCTTCTTTATTCAGATCCAAATATGCACAATAACCCAATCACAGTATTCCAGATCTAGCACTTTATCAAATATTCAATAACAATTCAGATGATGCTTTGCCAAATGATCTCCTTCCCCTTTTATAGTCTTAGGCATTTCACAATACCACAGTCCAAAACCATAATAACACAATACCATGAACCCAATACTTGGGATCAACACTTTTGGATGCAATACCATGGACCAAAACCATAGGATCAGAAAACTGTCGGACCAATACCATGAACCAACCATGAAAGTGCTTGAACTTTTTTCGACATGAAATAAACTTTTTCTCCACATAAAAGTGCGTGAAATTTTCTCCACATGAAATAAACTTTTTCTCCACATGAAATAACTTTTTCTCCACATAAAAGTGCATGAAATTTTCTCCACATGAAATAAACTTTTTCTCCACATAAAAGTGCGTGAACTTTTTTTTTTTCTACATGAAATAAACTTTTCTCTGCATAAAAGTGCGTGAACTTTTTACATGAAATAGAACGAAATAAACTTTTATCTTCATGAAAGTGTGTGAACTTTGCTGCACTATAATTTATCATCTGAGGTGAGTGGGTTGCCATCAAGTACAACATATGTATCATAATGCCAACAACAATCTTGTTAGGCTACAAAATTCCAAACTCATCATGCAAAGTCTAGAATTATTTGATGTACTGGAGCAATTTACAAGTCAGGTTCAGTTTATAAGACTAGACTAGAGATTGACTGAAGCAGTTTTTATCTACTTATGCACTCACAAAGCAATGTGCAGTTCGAAGGCTACCTGGCTAACTTCAGGCTCCATCTGTAGTTTATAAAGCAAAGAACACTAACAAACAAATAAAATTTTCTTTCCCCAGAATGGTTGCGACTATGTTAGGGCCTAAACTCTACCTCAAGCTGAGAAAGGTAGGTCTAGGGTAACATCAAACCATGCTTAACCTAGTAGCTAGCCCTACCAGGTCGGGAGAGGGCTCTCTCCTTATCAATCTCAGGAAACTATAGCAAATGAGGCTTGATATGACTGATGTAAAGACTAATTTTAGGCTAGGTATATGCTCAGAGGAGTTTGATTGAGTTTTATGTTGGTTTGCTGGATCAAAAGTGAAAGGCAGTTTTGGGTCTGGGGAATGAACTCAGTCTTGCAGAGATTTCTATGGGGTGAGGTAGGAAAATGCTTTATTACTTTGAAATAAGTGTAATGGTGATTCTTTATATTGGTGAGGATTTGGAGAGGGCATGAAATTATCAGGGATCCTCTTCAAGTAGTAGAAAACATGAAAAGCTAAACAAACCCTAAGGTAGAGCACTACAACATCAATGATTTCCACCTTTATACTTGATTCATTTAGTTAAGCTGAAAAAAGAGAGATAATGGCACACACAAACACATGATAACTTGAATTACAGAAGGAGAAACAATACTAAATCACCTTGCCACAAGAATCCCACAAAATGCTGCAAATCCTAGTCTATTTCCTTGCCAAACTGCAGAGATGAATGTACAATGATGCTCAAAGCTTTCACAAGAGTCTAACCTTTGAAAATAATTGAAAAACACATAATATAGACCTCCAAACCACCTGTGCTATTCATCAGGGGTCGAATCCATGAGAAGAGGGGTAGTTTCAACCATTTCTAAACCAG
Source organism: Pinus taeda (assembly GCA_000404065.3). Taxonomy (NCBI): domain Eukaryota; kingdom Viridiplantae; phylum Streptophyta; class Pinopsida; order Pinales; family Pinaceae; genus Pinus; species Pinus taeda. The sequence continues at coordinate 313,137 of APFE030488567.1, forward strand.
GAACACAAAAATAGGTAGTGGAACAACTTGCCTCTAGAACCTCGGAAACTGATTCATTCAACTCCAAACCACCTACAACTGATGTATCTACCTTATCAAGTCAATTTTCATAACTTTTACATCATATTATATCAATTTACATCATTTTAGCTCATGAATTTGACCATAAGAAAGAAAAAGTCAAACTAGAAGAAAACTAGGCGAAAAACAGAGTTTTTAGGCAAAATTGACACATTTTCATGTTGTATGTAGCACCACTTTTTCTGTATTTGGAGGCCTTCCCCTTCACCAAATATACTCCAAGTAGGATTGTTGGAAATTTCTATCTGTATACCTTCTAGAACAAGTAGAATTTCTGAATTTGGTGCCCATTTACCCCTCCAAAGGCCAGTTCTCCCAACACTGCTTCTTGTGTGGCCAAAAAGTGGCAGAGAGGGCATTTTTGAGGTGTTTTTGGCCCTTTTGGTGACCCAAAACTTGTCAAATCTTTCTAGAAATTTTTGGGTATTCATAATTTTCCATGAGGAATACGAAAATGCAAACTTTTCTTTTAGAACAGGTCCCTAGAAAAAGTGAGTGCTAGGTGGCACTACACACCTGTCAGAAAAACCTGTTTTTTCCTTCAAAAATTCAAAATTGTCAAAAAGTTTGCCAAATTTCTTGAAATTTGGCATGAGTGATCTGCATCAAGTACTATGGTGGGCCAAATAAGCTTCAGCTAAGATCTTGAGCTTTTCTTGGTCTTTCTTGCTCCTCAAAGTCTTCTTCAACTTGGCCTTTAGGCACCTTATCCTAGCTTTGCAAATTTTGTTTCGAGCGAAATAATGATAAGCCATGTGCCACAACATCTTTTTCTCCTTGTTGGCCTTTTCAAGCAGCTTCTCCAAGTTCATATTTTCCCTCTCTAGCCAAGATTCCCATTCAACATCAATCTCTTGCTCAACGGGCGTCAACTTGACTTTCTTTCTTTTTGTTGCTTGCTTGTTTTCTCTTATGGTTTGCAACTCCATGTTCATCTACTTATCCTCCAATTGCTTGTTCCTTTGCTCAAGGTAATTGATGATCCACTTAGCCCTTTCAAGGTTAAGAGCTAACGCATGAATGTCAGATTCTTTTCTTCAAAGATTCTGTCTTACACTTCTCTATTGCTCAATTCATTCTCACTAGGGCTTAACTTCACTCCTTCTCTCCAGAGCTCTGCTCTAATGCTTCAATTGGACTCAATGATCCATTTCGATTCTTCTAAATTGTGCTCCTCTCTTTGCATGTTCTTCACTAGAAATTTTCCTGCAACCACAATTACAGAACCTATCAATTCACCATTTATATATAATTCAATCATTCACCATTTATATCTCCTACAAATTCACCATTTATATCTCCTTGAGTCTTGAGCTTTGGGAGCCCAAATCAGCATCATCATCCTAAATCAAAATGAAATATCTCTCATGACCTTTAGAAGGCCCTTCCTCATGCAATGGTTGTTTTCCCTTGTATTGTACCTGCTTTGCTGAAGAAGAAGGCAAAGCCCCTTTCACCCCAGGTGAAGATAGAATTTTCCTATGATCTGATCAAGGAAACGAGACCCCTTCCACCCCAGGTGGAGATAGTACTCATTTTGTAGCTACAAATAGCCTCCTTGTCCCCTTTTCATAAGTTACATATACTGGCACCCTTGTAGCTTGAGTTATAGCTTGAGTCTCATGAACCTCTTGTTGATTTGAAGGCCCTCCTTCCTCTTGAAAAACTGATGGGGTCACTTGAGGGCTTCTGAAAACCTCATGTGAAATGAAAGTGTCCCATGAAACATTCAATAAACTCAACTGATGCAAAACAACAATCTTGATCAATGAAAAATGATAAATGTTGTTGAACTGTTGATGAAGAGGCTTCCTTTGCACCAATGTAGCCATTTTTTCAATGTTTCTGCATATAAAATAGGGGAGGTTCATCATCCTCACTCTATTGAAATGCATCACTAATATAATATGGTAGGTTTACAAGTGAGAAAATCTCCCTTCACGGCTGAAATATTTGATAATGAGCTTCATGAGTGGAGCATAAGTGTTCTGTAGGTATCTGAAAGGAAAGACCCTACTGATCTGCTTCTGATAACTAGCCTTGATATAAGGCTCATAATGTTCTTTTCTCACATATTGTCCTTTGTTCCATTGTTCACCTACATTTGGAATCTCTGTTGCTTCAGCTATAGTTTCAGGTGTTAGAGTGAAGGAAACACCTGCTAAGTTGACCTGGTCATTGTGAAGATGAAGGAAAAATAATCTGGCAAGTTCATGGTGGTATTTCACCCTCTCTACCATCTCACAAAACTGATAGCAAGACTGATGTTTGAAACATGCTACTGCAAGGGGGTAGGCCAACAACTCTGTAAGTGTGGTGGGCTCCTCTTGGATGTGTTTTCCTCCCTTATGTGGTTTTCTTGGCGCATGAATCTCTTGGGAGGAATCACTCACTGTTTCCTCATCCCTTTCATAAGCTGAATCGGTTTCCATGTTTGCCATTGTATGGTGCAAAATGATGAGTATAAAGATATTTTATTTCAAGAGTATGTGATTGTTGTTTTCTTCTTTGGATTTGATGAATAGGACTGGTGAGTGGAAGGTTTTGATGCTGACTGTATGGATATTAGGGAGTGATAGGGTTTGGGAATAAGGATTAGGGTTTGGGGAATAGGGGTTAGGGTTTTAAGGTTTTGGGAATAGGGTGGTAGGATGAGTGTAAATGAGAGAGGGAAAGGGAAGTGAAATGAGTGAAGTTTCATTGGAGAGAAATGTGAAAATGATGCAGGGGAGTAAAACAACAAGAATGACAAATTACAAAACCCTAGATAGTTTTTTGTAATGGAATTGTGCAGCAATTAGGGTTTTCTCTTT
>APFE030488567.1:320370-369276 GCA_000404065.3 Pinus taeda
CTACTAGTGTAACCCCTTATTATTATTAGTACAAACCCCCTTATTATATTGATGTACCCATGTAGTGCCCATATTGTTACTATTGTGCCCCATAGAAGCCCACTATTGTTATTATTGTGCCCTTACATTATTATTGTTATGTCGACTCTAATTATGTTATGACCCCTTAGACTCCTATATATAGAAAGGAGGTCTTTTCATTTGTATCATCCAAGAATTGTTCATTTATGTAATGTAAAGGAGGTTGCCCCCTCGAAGAGGCGTTGATCTATCTTTTCTATCTTTTCTTGAGCTGGTTCCATAACATTTGGTATGAGAGCTTTGGATTCTAGGGTTTTGCTGCTCTAAACAGGTCATCGTGGCATTTTCACTATAAATTTTTTCTGAGACGTTTCAGAAGTCGGAAAAAAAACCCATTTGAGAAGACATCGTGCTGTAGCTTGGGTCCAAATTTCAAAGCTTTTTGCGCTACATTTGCGGAGATATGCTGAGGGAGTTGGTCTTTTTGTAGACTCCTAAATTACATTCCAAACAGGTGACCTGGGGAAAATCGTCATAACATTCTCTCTGAGAATTTGATTGAAATTTCGTAAGAAGGTATGGAAAGAGGACAGACTGTAGCTTCTTATATATATTTTTCAGAGCCAAAGTCAAAACGGGGACATGTGGCACGTCGTACAATTTCTCTCTACTGAATTAGTCTATAATCAGGTCACTGTGGGAGATTTGGCATAACTATTCATTGGAGAATCCAATTGGGGTCAGACTGGTGGCATTGGAAAGAGGACATAGAGGAATACTATAGGTCATACTTTCAAAGCTTAAAGATCTAAAAGTACAGAGTTACAGTCATTTCAAGATTGAGCTCCTAAAATCAAGAAAAAGCAAGATGAGGAAGTTTGATGGCAAGGATCTAGTAAATTGGATACGTCAGATGGAGCAATATTTTGATCTACATGGTGTACCACTGTTACAAAAGGTCTGTATTGCATCTTCATATTTAGAACCGGATCAATTTATATGGTATAAAGGGCTTTGTTATCGTAAAAAACTCGTTACGTGGTCAATTTTCACGGAGGAAATGACAGCACATTATGAGGATACAAAGAGAAACACCTTCTTTAAAGCAACACCACAACAATTGGAAAGAGTAAAAGGGCTTTATGACATAGTGGAAAGCAAAATTATGAAGCATACCCTTCACAACTATAAAGATGGAAGTGTTGTTTCTCCTAGCCTTCCACAACCTACAAGGGTTACACCACAACAATTGGAAGAAAAAAGAGAAAAAGGGCTTTGTTACAATTGTGATAGCAAATGTACTAAAGGTCATAAGTGTGCTGAGAAGAAATTATTTTACATAGAATATGAAAAGGAGGAGGAAAAGGGTCAAGAATCATTAAAAGAAGAGGATATATGCCAGGACCCCACCCCTAAGAAAGAAGAAATGAATCATACCATATCTTGTAAAGCATTGGCAATAATTACCACTCCTCAAACTCTCAAGATAGAAGGACATATCAAGAAGAAAAAGGTGCAAGAAGTGAATACATAGAGAAAGAAGAAATGAATCCAATCATATCTTGTAATTCATTGTTAGAAATTACCACTCCTCAAACTATCAAGATAGAAGGACATATTAAGAAGAAAAATGTTCAAGAAGTGAAAGATCCCCTCGAGCATCACGAAATGAATCCGACCATATTTTGTAAAGGATTGGAAGAAATTACCAATCCTCAAACTCTAGAGATAGAAGGACATATCAAGAAGAAAAAGGTTCAAGAACTGAAAGATCACATCGAGCATCAACAACAAGTTCTCCAACTTTTAAAGGATAACGCCACTTTGGTGCAAAATCAAATGAAACAACAGGTAGATCAACATCATAGTGAAAAATGTTTTGATGTAGGTGATTGGGTATTTTTATATCTATGTCTAAAGCAAGCTATTTATGAGAAGGAAATGTTGGCAATACTACATGCACTTAAAAAATGGCGACCTTATCGAATGGGAAGACTCTTCAAGGATGAGGATGTGGAAGCACTGTTTTCTGCTATTTCTATTATCCAACCAGATTGGATAAACGAAGCAAGGGATGAATGGAAGAAGGACAAAGAAGTATGGCAAGTTATTCAAAAGTTACAAAAGATCCCAATTCAAAAAATATTGTTATAAATTGAAGAGGAAGGAAAAATCATATTGGAACCTACAGCAGTCACAGAAACAAGAACCCGACAGCTATGAAACCGATCAATTTCAGAGTATATCATCAAGTGGAAGAACTTACCCGCTGAAGATTCCACATGGGAGGAAAAGAATTTTATACAAAAGCATCAAGAACTACTCAAGCATTGAGGACAACGGTTTTTGAAGGAGAGTGGCATGTTAGCCCCCTATACGACTAGTGTAACCCCTTATTGTTATTAGTACAACCCCCTTATTATATCGATGTACCCATCTAGTGCCCATATTGTTGTAGCAACTTATTCATATTAATCTTCAATTCGTCCATGTCTGTCTTCAAATCTAGCTTCAAATCATCCATCTTAGCTTCCACGTCAATCATCTTAGCTTCTACGCCTTTCTTTAAATAGTCCATCTTAGCTTCTACACCTTTCTTTAAACCATCCATCTTAGCTTCTACATCTTTCTTTAAGTGCGTGAAATTTTCTCCACATGAAATAAAATTTTTCTCCAGATAAAAGTGCGTGAACTTTTTTTTTACATGAAATAAACTTTTCTCTGCATAAAAGTGCGTGAACTTTTTCTCCACATGAAATAAACTTTTCTCTGCATAAAAGTGCGTGAACTTTTCTCCACATGAAATAAACTTTTCTCCGCATAAAAGTGGGTGAACTTTTTACATGAAATAAACTTTTATCTTCATGAAAGTGTGTGAACTTTGTTGCACTATAATTTATCATCTGAGATGAGTGGGTTGCCATCAAGTACAACATATGTATCATAATGCCAACACATTTATCTTTCACCCTTTCTGATTATAAAAGGAGACGATTGTAAGGAGAAAGGGGAGAAAAGCTCTGTTATTATTGAATTTGTAATTTTCATTACAAACTCTCGCTATTGAGAGAATATAGTTATATTGTAATGGTACTTTAATTCAATGATTAATAAATAAGTGAAGCTGTCGTTCCCTCACGTTAATTGAAGTAACTTAGCAATGTTCACTGGCGGCTAAGGGTCTGGCCTCTGGTGGATTCAATTGCTTTCTTTCTGTTATATATTTCCAATTCTCACAAGTGGGATGGTTTGATAGTGTTCTTTCTTTCTGGGATTTTATTTCCTTCATTGTTTATCATTTTCCAGTGTTGACAGAATATCTTTGTTTTATGTAACTTACAGTATTATCATTGATTCAGTTTATTTTCATTTCAGATTGAGATAAATATTCCACTTGATTTAATCAATTGTAAAGAGTATTAACTATCGTTGTTGAAAATCAAAGATTGATATCATTGTTGTTTAGATTATTTACTAAAGAGTGAGTTTGATTTATATTAAATCAATTCATAAGTGATGAGTTGTTTCTACTGTACTCTCAGCTGATGCCATTGCTAGTTGAATTGCTTGAGTAACGATTGATTGTGATTTCGGTAGAAGATTGAGTCTTGAAGTTCAGTTGTTATATTCCCTCTAATGATTGTTGTTGGAATTTATTAGATGCATCTGTTTACTCTTGTATTTAAATATCTATACTGCAATTTAGGAAACATTAATCTCTGAATTAAATAGCATCCATATACTGTATGCACTCCTGAAATAAGAAGACTTGCCGGATTGATAATTAATGTGAGGATAATTAGGAGTTTTAAAAGGCACCTATTATCAACCAAAATTATGGTGTTGTTGTCGGGGAGAGTGTAGCCATTTATAAAGAGCGATGAACATCTGATAATTGTTGTTGAGGAAGAATTGGGTATTAAAAATGGAAGGTAAGAACCTATGTAACGAGCAAGTACAATGCTTTCTCCTCCACCTGCTTTTCAGCACAATTACAGAAAGCTAAAGTAGGTGTTTCATGCTTGTTTATTGAGAGAGAACTGTGCATTAAAAACGAAACGTAAGAACCTGCGTACGAAGCACGTAAAAAGCCTGCTCCCCCGCCCGCTTTCCAATACAATTGTTAGGAACTTAGGGTAGAGATAAACATTTGAATTGTTTGCATGAATGACTAAGAAGAAAAAACCTGAAAATAATCCAATTCCACTACCCAAACTCAACAAATCTAAGGGACCTGCGACCCTTGGACAATCACCTTTCATAGATGACATCTTAAAGAAAGTTGAATCTCGACCATCAGTAGGCCCCTGAAACATTGCTTCCAGACAACCTATTATCTCCCTTCAGGCCACAAGCTCACCATTTGTAGCCTATGTTGAGGTCCACAGCAAAATGGCAGGAGGTGAGTAGAGTTTTCAAGAAATTGAAAATTTGTGCCCAATTTCCGCACAGGAAGGGAATTCTTGTAATATTCGTGAAGGAGGAGGAGAAACAAGGGAAATAGAGGAGCCAAGATCCCCTCAGGTCGTAATTGAGCAAGGAACACCCAATATCCCAGAACAAGGGAGTGTTGTTAAGATCATTTCCAACCGTTCTAGACACCCTAGGGTTAACTCTCCAGCTCGAAAAATCCCAGAGGGGTACTGGCATATATTTGATCAAATGGCCAACAATCCACAAGCACCCCAAAACTCCACATTGTAGTATCCCATCATTGACACAACTATCAGCGCACCCATGAAAGCTATCCATTTACAAAATATTTCCACTTTTCATGGACTCACACCAGAGGATCCATATGCATTTCTGTTTGAATTTGATGTATTATGTTGAGGTTATGATTACACAACCGATCCCCAAAAGCTAAAGTTGTTTCCCCCCACGTTAAAAGGAGCAGCCTTGTGTTGGTTTATGGGCTAGGTGGGGGAACCATAAATGATTGTGATCATATGAAAACCGCTTTCCTTAAAAAATATCAGGACTATTGCAGATCTATGGAATTGAATGATGAAATATTCCAAATGGTAGCAAGACCCAGTGAAACATTGGAAGAATATGTGGAACATTTTCAATATAACCTCCAACGATCTCCATATGAAACTCTGACTTTACCAGATAATGTGCTAAAAACTACATTGATTAAAGGAATGAAATAACAATGGATGAAGACATTAAATATTATGGGTAAAGGTGATATATATCAAGAAGACTATGCTGATATTGTTAAATTATGTATCAGGTGCTCAAGAGGCACTACGAGATTGAAACCAGTAGAACGCAACATGACCACTAGGGACAGCAAAATCTCTAGCGGAACCATTACTCATGTAGAAATTGGCAACCTACTAGAGGATTTCAAAACAGATATCTTGGGAACATTGACGATGCAACTAGACATCATGCAACCCAAGCAGAAGTAGGCTGAAGAAGAACAAAACTTGGTGATATTTTGTTCTAGATGTAGGAAAAAGAAGTCATAAAGAATGTCCACTGGATATGGTACAAACCTGTGCCATATGTACCAAAGATCATGCCACAGAAAGCTACCCATCACTCCCAGGGTTAAAAGCAGTCGATAAGGAGGCATAAGAAGAAACATAACTAGTCTACCTACTAAATCAGCGTCGCCAATGGAAACCATGACAAACAGGTACACCTACTGACCCATCTTCTTTCTTTCAACCTTCGCAATATAATTCACAACAATACCCAAGAGCTATGTGGCAGAACTAACCAACTTTTCCTAATTGGTCACAACAACCATTATCTATGCCACCATGGTCCAACCAATCAAATCAAAACAAAAATTGGCCAAATTCCTCTTACTTCCCACCATTCTGGCAAAATAATGCATATCAATCTCAATGGCCACCCTCCACTTCACAAAACCAGAGTTGGCATTCAAGCTGGTAATGTCCTACAAACCAGCCAGCAGGAACAATCCCCCTACCTCAACCTACACTTCCAGCACCCTACACATTGCAACAGAACCATCAGACCAACCTACGACCACAGCTCCTAGCCTAGGCAAACTCGAACCCCAACAATAGACCAGTCCAATCTGTGCAAATTATTGAAGGACCGGAGCCAAAAGCTAAGTTGAGGGAGTGTAATGAGCTTAAATTAAGGTCTGGATGGATAATAGAGTCAGAGGAGGATAAAAATATACAAATTGAAGATCTGTTACCTGTAGAACAAGTATCACAAGTGGAGAATCCAATTAGACAGAAAACTCACAATCAAACTACTACCTCTTCTCGACCATTCTCAGAGAGATTAATTATACCCTGCTTAATCGAATATCCCGATTTTGATCTTCTGGGAGAATTGAAAAATTTGTGTGTAAAAATACATCTCCTCTAAGCTATTCAGGACAATCCAATTTATACAAAAACTATTAAAGAATTGTGTACGAAAAAGCCAAAGAGGAAAATAAAAACAACCCCAACTATCCATGTAGTCGGTACTTTGTATGATTTATTATCAGGCAGAGAAACACCAGTAAAATATTAGGACTCAGGAAACCCTATAGTCATGGTACAAGTAAATGGATGCTCCTTCCCCAATGCATTAGTTGACCTAGGAGCAACAATCAATATTCTCACAAAAACAACTTTTCAAAAACTTAGCATTACACCCTCGAACCCAACCATGACCTTGTTAGAACTAGCTGACCGATCAATGGTCAAACTAGAAGGCACATTACAGGATGTAATGGTCTCTATAGACTCTTGGGAATACCGAGAAGATTTTTCTATCATCAATCCTAGAAGCCAGCTAGATGGGCATCCCCTAATTCTAGGTAGACCTTGGCTAGCAACCAGAGATGCTTACATAAGTTATTGAACATGCAGCATGACTATAGCAAGAGGAGTTAATGTGAAGAATTTAGCTCTATATTCTCTAGCTCAACCAAGTTTAACAATAATAAAAACTAGAAAACAACCTGTATCATATCTAATTGAAGACATTAGATCACCACTAACTATAGAAGATTCTCTCGAGTTCAAGGATCAAATAGAAGATGACATCATTAACACTAACATTAACCAACCAGATTTCGTATCCCATCCAAAATGTAACATGATCGAAGCAGCCCTGGATAATGAAATTAAAGAAGATCCCTTAAAATATATTAACGACTAGTCAATACCAACAACTTCTGTTTATAATAGAAAAACCATAGAAATTGAGCCAGGGAAAACCTTAAATATCAACAAAAAACTGACTGATGATGAGGAGCAGAGGCTTGTTCAACTTCTGAGAAAATGTAAAGAAGCTTTCGCTTGGGATTACCTAGACATGAAAGGGATTGATCCCCAATTATGCATGCAACACATCTATACAGAGAAAGATGTGAGGCCCATTCGACAACCTCAACGGAGGTTATACCCTCACCTTAAAGATATTGTTAAAGATGAACTACAAAAACTGTTAGATGTAAATTTTATCTATCCTATATCTGATAGAAAATGGGTCTCTCCATTAGTAGTGATTCCTAAAAAGAATGGAAAGTTGTGTATATGTCTTGACTATAGAGAGCTTAATAAAGAAACCCAAAAAGACGATTTTCCCCCTTCGTTCATAGACTAGGTCTTACACACATTGGCAGGAAAAAAATTATTTTCTTTCTTAGATGGCTTCAGCGGCTATATTCAAATTCAAATTTCCCCTGAAGACTAGGATAAGACTACCTTTACCTATCCTTGGGGGAAATTTGCTTACCGGGTCTTACCTTTTGGACTGTGCAATGCACCTACGACATTTTTTCATATCTCATAAATGAAGGACTCGAGGTATACATGGATGACTTTACACCTTACGGATATGAATTCAAGCTGGCATTACAAATGCTAGAGAAAGTTCTACAAAGATGCATTTCTACCAAGCTTTGTTTAGGCCATGAAAAATGCCACATGATGATGACCGAGGGCCTCATCCTAGGTCACTATATCTCAGCAACTCAAATTCAAGTAGATCCAGGAAAAATTCAAATAATTCTTTTAATACCTACCCCGTCCACACAAATCGAGTTATGCAGCTTCTTGGGATTTTCTAAATATTATAGGAGATTTATAAAGAATTTCTCTCAAATTGCTGCACCATATATGCATTAATAGGAAATATCAATTTCATGTGGACTAACAAATGTGACACTGCTTTTGAATATTTAAAATGGCTTGTATCAACAGCCCCAGTATTATGGGACCCAAACTGGGATTTGCCATTCTAGATTTCATCTGATGGTTTAGATACTGCCATTGGAGTAGTCCTCGACCAGGAGGAAGATAAGAAACCTTATGTGATATATTACATCAGCAAGAATCTATCTTCGGCTGAGTTGAATTACACAGTGACTGAAAAGGAATTTTTGGTTGTAATCTATGCCATTAATAAATTCAGACATTATATAACATAATACCCTGTGGTTTTGTATAATGATCACTCTGCTATTAAATATCTAGCTAATAAACCTGTTACAAATGGAAGAGTGACAAGATTGTTGATCCTTTTGCAGGAATTTGACATAACAATCAAAGATCGACCAGGAAAAGAAAATCAAGTAGCAAACTTCCTTTCAGGTATGCCAAAGATAGATGACTCGGAAGCCGTAGAAGACAAGTTCCCTGATGAACACTTATTCACTATCACCGTGAAAACACCATGGTACGCTAATGTCACAAACTACCTACTAGTGGGAAAATTACCCAAGCACTTGACGCCCAGTGAAAGAAACAAATAGTACAGTGTCACTCGGTTCTCCTAGATCAGAGGATATTTATTTCATACAGGGGCTAATATGCACATTCGAATATGTGTCAGGGAAGAAGAAGTCTTCGACATCTTGGAAGCTTTCCATGATGAGCCTTGCAATCGACATTTTCCATACCACAGGACTACTCACAAAGTCTTACAGACAGCCTATTATTGGCCCACCATTTTTAAAGACGCTAAGAAGTTTATCCAGGCATGTGATAGTTACCAAAGAATGGGATGCCCTAGGTAGTCTAATGAGGTGCCCATGCATCCGCAGTTAGTCATTGAACCTTTTGAGTGATGAGTGTTATATTTCATTTGTCCAATAAACCCATCATCTAATCAAAAGACATGCATACTAGTCGCAACAGAATATGTGACTAAATGGGTGGAGGGAGAAGCATTAATAAGGGAAACAGAGGACTCAATAATCCACTTTCTCTTCCAATTGTTCATGTGATATGGCTTGCCTAGAGAAATAATCATAGATGGGGGGCCACAATTTATAGGCCATAAGATTGCTGTGACATTAAAAACCCATCATATCATGCACATAATCACAACTCCATACCACCCGCAAGAAAATGGCCAGGTAGAAAGTACCAATAAAGTAATCGAGGCAATACTCACAAAGACAGTTGCATCACATAGACGTGACTGGGCTACCTAATTTCCAGAATCCCTGTGGGCATAGTGCATGACATGGAGAAATACCACGGGATATTCCCCCTATCAGCTAGTGTTTGGCAAAGAACCTATCTTTCCAATCAGATTTAAACTTCTAACACTAAGGATAGCTCAGGAGGTAGGCTTGGACTCAAGTGAAACCCATATTAATAGGCTACATCAAATCAATGAATTGGATGAAATCCAGTTATCATCTCTTCAACATACTGCACTGATCCAACACCAAAGAGTGAAATGGCATGATGCCCTCATAAAGAAGAAGATATTCCACGAAGGTGATTGGGCACTTCTGTATGATTCTAAGTTCTAGGATTTCCTGGGAAAACTCGAGACTAGATGGTTAGGCCCCTATGAGATACAAGAGGTACATGATAATGGCACCCTCACATTCGCCACCATTGATGGGTCTGGCTACTCTTTTAAAGTTAATGGACATCGAGTATGCCTCTATCGCAAACCTCTTACCAAGGAGTCCTTTTGCCAACAGTTACAAAAAGATTCTACTATACAAATTCTCACTGAGGAGGGCAACCCATCCACAACATCGGTCCAGTGAACAATTTATTTGTTTTTGAAATTTGTACATAAATTTTCCTTTCTATTTTGTTGAATTTGCTTGTATAAATTGTATATAAGTTGGTTTTTTCTATTTTTCCTTTGATGTTACCTCTAAGGAACAGTGGTTGTTCCCTCTAAGGAACAGTAGTTGATCCCTTTAAGGAACAACAATTTTTCTGCAGAAATTTTCTTCTTGTTGTTCCCTTGAAGGAACAATAGATGTTCGCTCTAAGGAATAGCAATGTGTGTGTAAATTTCTTGTTGTTCCCTCTAAGGAACAACCATTGTTCCCTCTAAAAGAACAGTAATTTCGTGTGCAATTTTTTTCTCTTTGTTGTTCCCTCTAAGGAACAATAATTTTGCATGAATTTTTTTTCTTTTTTCTTTATATTGTTTTTCCCTGTAAGGAACAACTGTTGTTCCCTCTAAGGAACAGCAATTTCAAGAGCAATATTTTACTTTATTTTCTTTTTGTTATTCCCTCTTAGGAACAGTCGTTGTTCCCTCTAAGGAACAACAATTTTGTGTGCAATGTTTTTCTTGTTGTTCCCTTTAAGGAACAGTTGTTGTTCCCTCTAAGGAACAACTATCGTTCCCTTTAAGGAACAATTGTTGTTCCCTCTAAGGAACAACAATTTCATGTCAAGTTTTTTTTCCTTTTCTTATTGTTCCTTACAAGGAACAGTTGTTGTTCCCTCTAAGGAACAACTATTTTTCCCTCTAAGGAACAACTATTGTTCACTCTAAGAAACAACAATTTTCGTGTGCATTTTCTTCATTGTCCCCTACAGGGAACAACAAATTTTTTTTGGCATGTATTTCCCTTGTTGTTCCCTATATGGAACAACTATTGTTCTCTCTAAGGAACATAGATTTTCGTATGTATTTTCTTTGTTGTTCCCTATAGGGAACAACTGTTCTTCCCTCTAAGGAACACACCTTTTTGTGTGTCTTTCTTTGTTGTTTCCTCTAAGGAACAACAGTTTTTGTGTGAAGTCTTCTTTTGCTGTTTCCTTTAGGAAATAACACTTTGTGAATATTTTTTTAGAACAACTTTTCTTTCCTTTGCTCACTCTTTATGATCCTCCATAAGGCACAAGTGTACAAATATATGTGTAAGGATACAAATCTGAAGTTTACTGGAACAAGCAAATATATTGAATATTATCATCTTTAACAAGATTGCTTTGTATTGATCGAAAAAGAAAGGACACAACCCTCTATATCACTTCATTGTCCTCATTTACACTATAAATCGAATTGATTTATTATTTGTACCATGATGGTTCTCCCCTACCCCTATAATTCTATCTGTTCATTATCATCAAATAAGGTTAAGGGCATAATTATTTTCTATTGATATGTTCAGACTTCTTCTGCCATCCCTATTCCTAAGGAATGTTGGCCACCCTCTATATATAAATAGGAAGTGATATTATATATATATATATATATATATATATATATATATATATATATATATATAAATGTTTACTAACAATTCTATGATTTTTACAGATGGAGGATAGGGGGTCTCATCACGAGCTAGCCTATCATGATCATAAGGAAGCAGCGAAGTGGCATTCCCACTATGGCCATGACACCAGGGATATGATCCAATGGTTGCATCAAGAAATAAAGTCCTTGGAATAGGAGGTCTCATTACGAGCCGACCTATCCACTTTTTGCTCCTTCCCAGTGAATGGCAATGTGTTCATCTAGTTACCATGCCAACACATTGGTTTCTACTCTGATAATGCACTTCCCCAATTATACATAGAGGATCATGGTTCCAAAGGGTGAGAAAGAAACTCTGTCGAGGCTATAGATGCATGCAGGCAACAGAAGCTCTGTTGATGGTATTGAAGTCGTATTTTCAACATCAATAGTTATTATAATTCTCTTTTCTTATTTTTTTATCTTTACTATAGAGAGATTATGTTCCTATTTTATTTTGAACCTATATGCATGCGATATCATTTAAAAATCAATCATGATAGCCTTAAGCGGAATGATGACGCTAAAGCATATTTCTTGCTTTAGTTGTCCTTTTTCTTTTTTGAATCACCTCATGGCATCTCCTCACTTATTTAAAATTATCGTTATATGCATTGATTTCAGCACACCGATATCTTTTGGGATCCTTTCATTAATATGTGTACCTTGCCACTTTCATCATCCTCGTACTTCGTCGCTAGCACGTTATTCCTCCACTCATTCGGTCGAAGGTGACCCATTATTTCAAAAGGGGGCAAGGAGCAACCTCTAGTGTATTTATGCATGCGTGTCAGCTCTTTATTTGATTTTGCAAGGCAATACGAAATTCCATGATTACGGAGCATGTGGTATAATAGCAAGTCCTAGATAACGCCAGAGAAATTTTAGCCCAAGCTGGGTGGATAGCATACTTCATGTGATTTCAGCCACCCAATGAAGAAACTGCCATTGAATTCCTACAAAATTTACAAAACGGACAATCCATGGTAAGAGGCAGACAAATCACAGTATGAGATGCTGTGATAGCTGAAGTATTTGGGTTACCAACAGAAGGACCCATATGGGCTAACAAACGTTTGAAGTTTCATGATGCCATCGAAGTCTTTAACGATAAAGGACAGGAGCTGATCATCAAAGGCAAAGGTGTTCAAACATCATCCCTTGGAGAACTGTGGGGAGAACTAGCCAAAGTCATCCAAAATTACATCACATGTGACAAGCAAAAAGACGTGGTAAGGTCGCGTCAACTTAAACTCTTAGTAGTCCCGAAACAAAAGTGTTCTATGAATTTACCTGCATATTTGAATTTTCTACTACATGACACCACTGAAAGGATAAAAAGTCCAAACACATAGAAACCGTTGTAAGCCACCACTGTTTGATTAGGCTGATCGTTAACTACAACCTCGCCCAACAGAAATCAAGTTGGGAGGAATTAGTATTTGCTATTGAAAGGGGTTTGGCTCTGCTTGCACCTAACCCTGTTCCAAAAAGGAAGAGGACTACCCTTACATCGAACATTCCCGCTAGGCTGAGAACAAACTTAGGAGCGACCAAAAATCCCCAGGGCAGTATCATCCAACCCATAGAGCTATCCAGTCGTGAAGTGAGGAGTATTTGTAGCTAGAAGGACGGGATGACCCTAAATCAGACAATGAGGAAGAAACGGGGCATTCTGGAGATGGGGAAAGAAATGAATCAGGACTCCACTCAACATCAAATACAAGTCCCCCATGAGATTTATTGCACAATATCGAATTGGCCCAGATCCTGGCCAATATAGATGATTTCATACAGCCAGAAAGCTCACTCAATTTTAATTTGGGAGAAACCCAATCTTTAGAGAACTCTAGCCACGATAGAATTATATCAGAAAATACAAGTCGTGAAGCACAAACAGGCACAAAGGTCATTCAAGAAGAGGTGAACCAACCTAGTGACATGTCTCCAGGAGAACCTAACCAAGCAGGCCTAAATGCAGGGAATATAGGCCAAACAGAAGAAGTAGAAATAAACAAGGAAGACGACTACCAATCTAGGGACTTAGTTCTTTCATAACAGAGCTGGGATGAGCAACCGAGCTTGTTAGGAGTAGAAACTATTAACATATAAGTTTCTCCTCCGAAGAAGTACAGAGCCAAAATTAAAAATCTTAGGAAGGAACAATAGAGACTTCAGAAAATGGTAAAAAGGCTTAGACGAAAGATAAAGGAATTATCAATGGGGAAGGTTCCAGACAAAACCCCGGAGACAATGAATGCAACAGTTCAAACTGAATTATATAAAAGAAGAGCTACAAGAACTCAAATGGAGCCCATACTTACTCAACTTGTTAAGGAAAAACATGCAATTCTTGTAGAAGTAGCTAACCAGACAAAGGTTGTACCCTCTTATCACATAGCTATTCAGACAAATATGGTACCCTCCTATAGCATGGCCACTGAGAAAGAGGTTTGGACCTCCCATAACAGAGAAACACAGATAGTATGTGGTCCTTCTCATAACAAAAGTACTCAGACAACCTTTCAAGCCAAAGATATCATGACGAGCAACGACCCTAGTATATTGGATCTTCAAGAAGATTTATCACAGGCTCGGCTTGTTGTATAACGACTTGAACTAGAAACTGTCTCCCAGCAAAGAAACTGTCTCCCAGCAAAAATACCAATAATTACAGAGTCAGCTTCGGGACATGAATACATCAGAGAGCGAGACCTTCGAAAAATACCGAAAATAAGAAGAGAAAATTGAGAAAATAAAGATCAGATTAGAGAAGGTCATGAGTCAAACGGATACTATCTGCTCATTATACACTGATGTTTTGGCATGCAGATCACCTACCAATAATTATGCCTTATTTTTGCTAGAAAGATACTTGCATTTGAAAATCAAAGCAGTCAGAGCTGGAAAACCCATCGAATTAAAAACAATTGAGGATTTTATAAATTGTTTCAAATAGCACGAGGTAAAAGTTAAAAGGTTTCTTTGTGTATTTTACTTACACAATTTTATATTAGAGGAAGAGGTGGAAAAGAAACCCAACACTTTTGTGGGGGATTTTCAATTCCAAGCATTTATCTCATTTGTTGTCAATCAACTGAAGTGGTGCAAGGCTCATAATGCATTCCAAAAGCAAAAGCATGGGCTAGATCTTTGGGTTAGAAGTGAACCCAAGCAACCTTTACAAATGTTGGCTAATCACAAGAGTCTAATGACAAGGGAAGGAGTAATTCAGAATTTGGGATCTGTTCAGAAAGAGATTGTACAAAAGGGAGTACAATACTTCCTCTCCATTCAGGAAAGCTCCTTAGCTACAACCAAGCTCGAGTGGACAGTCTCCACTAGTAATGTATAGAATAGAGAGCCTTTTAATTATAAAAATTTTAAGCTAGTTGCACCATTTTGTTACATATAGCAATATCATTTTGAGGGAAGGTCCGTATTGGCTCAGATGTTGGTTCCGTAGCCGTATCATTTGGTATCCTGCTGAAGGTTATTGGGTGATATGCGAATTGTCTGAAGGACAGACAGGGCCCATAATTGAGATCTTGGCCAAGAACCATGGTTTTAGACCACTTTTCAACATTCCTTCTCCAGCTTATTCTTTAGCTTCTCTGCATACAAATTGCTTGCTTTTCATGAGGCCATGAAAAAGGGTAAGCAGGGGAGTATGTTGACTCACACAAAAGGTATGTCTTTACTATTAATCTCATCATACTTTTCCTTTATTCTTATCTTTTGTATATCCTAATATGGTAATATATTGAGAAATTATTGTAAGAAATGAACGAATTATCTTTAGTTACAATTTAGCTAATTATTACCCTTCTTTATGTAGGAAAAAAACGAAAAGGACAACTGGTGTTCCCCAATGAAGGAATAACAAAAATCAATGCAGTGGTTGTGGACAAGGCCAAAGGCAAATCAGAAGGATCAGCACGAGAAAGGAAAGGATGTCTAAAGTTAGAAATATGTTGCGAATCCTTCAGGACCGAGAGATATTCAGGGATCACATTTACCATTTATCTTTCACCCTTTCTAATTATAAAAGGAGATAATTGTAAGGAGAAAGGGTTAAAAAACTATGTTATTATTGAATTTGTAATTTTAATTACAGACTCTCACTATTGAGAGAACACGGTTATATTTTAATGCTACTTTCATTCAATGATTAATACATAAGTGAAGTTTTTGTTCCCTCGCGTTCACTGAAGTATCTTAGCAGTGTTTTCTCACGGCTAAGGGCCTAGCCTCTGGTGGATTCAACTACTTTCTTTGTGTCATATATTTCCAATTCTCGCAAGTGTGATGGTTTGATAGTATTCTTGCTTTCTGTGATTTTATCTCCTTCGTTGTTTATTTTTTTCTGGTGTTGACAGAATATCTTTGCTTTATGTAACTTACAGTATTGTCGTTGATTCAGTTTATATTCTTTGCAGATTGAGTTACTTACATAAATATTCCACTTGATTTAATCAATTGTAAAGAGTATTAACTATCGTTGTTGAAACTCTCAGATTGATATTATTGTTATTTAGATTTATTAGTGAAGTGTGAGTATGATTTAGATTAAATCAATTCAGAAGAGATGAGTTATTGCTACTATACTCTCAGCTGATGTCATTGCTAGTTGAATTGCTTGAGAAAGAATTGGTTATGATTTTGGTAGAAGATTGAGTATTGAAGTTCAGTTGTTATATTCACTCTAATGATTGCTATTGGTATTTATTAGATGAATTTGTTTACTCTTGTATTTAAAGATCTATACTGCAGTTTAGGAAATATTACTCTCTAAATTAAATAGCAGCCACATACTGTGTACACTCTCGAAATAAGAATACTTGCCCGAACTGATAATTAATGTGAGGATAATTAGGAGTTCTAAAAGGCACCTATTATCAACCAACAACAATGCGGTTGCAGTGTTCTAGGACCTGAGTGAGAAATTAGCGCGAACAGCGAAAGAGATTCACCCTTCACCGTTAATACAACCATGGCATGAATTGGTAGTCATTGTGCAATGGTACATCACATGTGATGGTCTTTAGGATGTGGTAAGGCCCCATCAACTCAAATTGTTAGCCATCCTAAAACAAAAAATTTCAGTTAATTTGTCATTTTATTTGAATTCTCTATTGCATGATGTCACTGGACGAGTTAGGAAAGTCAAGGACCCATGCACCGTCATCAGTCATCACAGACTGATCAAATTTGTTATCATGCATGGGCTGGCCCAACAAAAACTAACCTGAAACAATATTGTAAATCCTACCCTGGCCCCACCTCTATAAAACCAAGTAACAGAACAACAAGTGCCTAGAACCCTAGGTACGAGAAGGACACTAAAAAGGAAAAATTCCTCTATGCTTTTGAACCGAGAAAAATGCAGGCACTCTGTGAGGGTGAAGTCCCAACTGCATACCCTAATTCAAACAAATGAGGTTGGGCCATCGCTCACAACACCTCTAATTGCACAGAATACACCTTTGCAAGACTATGAGGAAGAGGTGGTCAAGGCATTGGAAAACATGGGGATGTTTAGCAAGGGAAGAGAACAAGCTAAGAATGTTGAAGGACATAATTGTACCCCCAACTAGTTTGCCTCTGCTGATAGCTCTGGTTATCATCAAACCCTACCATTTAATAATTTCTTGGAAGAACAAAGGGAACCAATCCCTTTTGTAGAAAAACCTCTTAAAGCCCAGGTGCATGAAGAGGAAACTATTAGAGAATAAAATCAAACAATAAATACCAGTCCAGTGGACCCCCCAGCTAAAGAAAATCGTACAAATGAAACCCTGGGCGATGAAAATCAACTAGGCAATATTATTTTTTCTAAGGCCACTGAGGACAAGGCTTTCCTGAAAGAAAACTTGGAGAACTACAACTGCTCAGGAGACACCATTTTATTCGGGTCTCCTGAGAGAAAAAATCATGATGAAGAAGAACTAGAAGGTGAAGCTCCATCAGGAGATACAGTTCCACTTGAAACCCTCCCTGATGCTGACACAATACCACTCGAGAATCAACCTAAGGAAAATTTAGTTGCACCACCACCGGTTGGAAGTCCGAGAATAAAGAAGTCCTACAAGGAAAAGCTTAGAAAAAAATTGTAAAAATATAGAAAACATAAGCAAATAATTTGGCAGCTAAGACTGTGGTTAAAAGAGGTCATTAGGGACAGAAAATTGAAAGTGGAAAGAGAGACCATAGGAACACAGACATAACATTGTTTTTGAAAGGATGTTGAAACCCAAACTAAGATTCTTTTGGTCCGTTCAAAGAAAACTCAGACAAAGCCATGTCTTTTAGAGGACACTTAGATGCAGACTAAAGACCCCTGTGTTTGTTCACAGGAGACCCAAACGGACTACCCTATGGTGAACGTTGTCATTCAGACTGACGCTGAAGAAAGCATCCCAATTGATTATTGCATAACTCAAGAGGAAACCAAGGGTATTGTCCAAACTGAGTCTATGGAGATATAAGATAATGAAGCCCAAATAGAGGAGACACTTGCTTACATTCCGTTAGTAAGGGAGACATTTATTAGGAGACAACATAATGAACTATTGAAGGTTCAACAGAAATTAACTCAGCAAAAGGAGGTAGTGTCCCCTACATATACATAAATAATTAAAGAAAAAGTTCGAGGTACTCACGGTGACTAAGGATTAGACCTTCACTCACTACAAGGCTGAACAAAAAAATGTTGAGAAAGGAGAGGACAAATTACAAAAGGCTAAAGAGTAGTAGGAGACTATCTTCTCTCTTTATTCAGACACCATGTCATGTAGAGCCCCTGCTACAAATTATGCACTATTCATCCTTGAAAGGTACCTCCTACTGAAAATCAAAGTTGTTAAGGCTGGGAAGTCTGTGGAAATCAAAACTAGCCCAGACTTTGACAAGTGCTTCAAGGAACAGAATGAGCAGGTACATTGCCACCTCTGTGAAATCTATATGCACAATTTCGTTTTGGAATATGACAAAGAAAATGACCCTAGCCCCTTTATAAGGGATGTCCAATTCCAAGCATTTCTCTCTTTTGCTACTAACCAACTCAAGTGGGCCAAGGCTCACAATACTTTTATAAAGTGTGAAGATGGAATCGACTTATGGGTTAGAAGGGAACCTACAAAACCCCTAGATCTCTCTTTCAGGCACAAGCAATTGATCAAGCAAGATGGTGTTGTGGGACAATTTGGGCCATTTCACGTAGATATTATATAAGCTAGAAAGAAGTACTTCCAAGAGATCAAGGAGGAAGCATTGTCTGCATCCAGACAAAGGTGGGAAGTCTACAACGCTATTGTTAGAAACTGAGAACCATTTGGATATCGAAAATTTAAATCTACCTCATCTCATTTACATAAGTAAAGTAACATGGTCTTAACCATGGGGCCTAAATGCATAGGATGTCGGTATAGAACTCCAATCATATGGTATCCTCCAGATAAGTATCGCAGTGACTACAAATTGAAGGATCAAGAAGTTAACAAGACCTTTTCTATACTTAAGAAGAAAAATGGCTTCAGAATTTATGAGGAGGAGGTATATCCTACCTATTCCCTAACTCAGCTACACCTAAACCATTTAATTGCATGAGGTCAAGCAACAAGGTAAGCTGGAAAGTATGTTGGGTGAATAAAAAGGTATGTTTTCTCCTTGGTAATAGCTTTATTTAGCGCTCATTCTCACATTATTATCTTTGTTTATGAATAAAAATAGAGAAAATATTTACTAAAGTCGATTAAAAGTAATCCGTAACAAATTAGATGAATCTAGGAAGGAAAAACTGATTTTTACTATCTTTATGTGCAAAAGTCAAGAATTGATCAATGGCTACTCAATTGATAAAATGACAACATCTCATAAGGGAAAGTGACAACGTCAGAGGCAAGGCACGACAACGGAAGACTGGGAAAACCAATGACTATTTTATGACAGAATCAAATCAAGTTTAGCGAAATCCTTAAGATCCCTTGATCCTAAGGATTCGCTTTTATCTATTTACTTTCTAAATGTAATATATAATGCCGAAAGGCAAAACTGCATGGATTTCAAAATTTCACAGTTTGTAGTTATTCTTTTGGACATATAATACTGTTATCTTGGATGATGTAACTTGGTTACTTATTTTAATGAAGAAAGATTGTGTTTAACTCATACTTATATTCTGAGTATCCCTTAGCGGAGACTTCTGGCGACTGTGGGCCCAGTGAAAAGAAGATCTACTGCTTCACCTATGTCATAATCTTTTCTATTTCATTCTTGATTTCTTATTAATGTTAAGTTAATATTACTTTTGATTATCGTAAGGATTGTCAATTCAGTTTGTTTTTTTTGTTCATTCGAGATTCAAATTGATCCGTGTGTTATATGTGAGTAATACTTTTGATTGACTTGGTGATGTTAGTTCCAGATCAGACCATTGTTCATTTTAAGTAATGTTATCACATATTTTAGAGATAGAATTTATTGCTTTATGCTTCTACACTCATTTTCTATTCATCTACCATTTGTTAACCCTGTATCATTTGTGTTCAATTCGGAATTGCTATTCAATTCGAATTTGCTATTAAATCGGAATTGTTGTTCAATTCAGATTTGTTGTTCAATTCAGATTTGTTGTTCAATTCAGATTTGCTGTTTAATTATGATTTGTTGTTCAATTACCATTATTGTCAATTGTTATAGTTATCTTTCATGAGTGAGTGAGTTAGCTTCAATTCTATTTAAGACTACCAAGCATGACTCTTTACAAGTTGTCTTCAGATCCATTTTCTTTCATGTAGGTTATGTAGAATTGCCCTGTGTTATGGATTTATTTTAGAGCTACTTCTTCCAAAGTTGTTTGAATTGAGTTTGAAGAAGATAGTCATTAGCAATTGTAACAATTTTTTATTATTTAACCTCTGAATTCACTGCATATATAGTGCTGACACTCTTGAAATAAAAAGACTTGCCTCGAGTTGAGAATTAATGTAGGAATTAAGATTTCCTGTAAAAAGGCATCTTAGTGCACCAACAGTAAGGATGGTTGGTTTTTTTCTTTTGGATGTTCCAAGTCTCTTGTAAAGCAAATTATAAGTAGGAAGAGAAGAATTTTTCTAGGTTTTCCCCTTGGATGGGGTTTTGCCCTAGCTTTGAGCCTATATCTTGTGTACTTTGTCTCTTTGTTATCTTCTTGTTTTGGTAATCACTTCATGAACATAATTAAATAAGTAAAGACATAATATATAACATCACAAGTAATTACCAACCTATGGAAAATAAGTTATAATCTATAAGTCTCCATTTATTCCAACATGGTTTTAGAGCTAAGATGCGAGAAGGAGAGTGAAGATCATAGGTTAGTTGGAAATATGACAAGAGTTATGAATAAGGGTTTCATGTTTCTAAAAAATCTTACTATCTCTATCAAGAACTACATATTGAAGATAATCTCCAAGTTTTGAAAGGATGTAGTAAAAGGAAGTGTATTCTCTACTTTATTTGGCACATTCAAGGACAATAATGTATGGGTTATTGATAGTTGCCTCTAGAAATATGATGGGAGAATGCAGTCTACTTCAGACCTTGTCAGAAGGAAATTCTTCTCATTCAATCAAACTTGGAGACAACAAAATCTATCTAGTGAAATGAAATGGGTCTACATCATTGGAGCTTGATTCAAGTGGGAAAATTCATCTAAAAAACATCTTATATGTTCCACGTTTGAAGAAAAATAGAATTCCTATTTCTTGTCTAGAGGATAAGGGTAATTTAGTTGCTTTTGTTGATGGAAAGGTTTTGGTTTTGGATAAGGGAGAATGTAGTCTACTTCATACCTTGTCAAAAGGAAATTCTTCTCATTCAATCAAACTTGGAGACAACAAAATCTATCTAGTGAAAGGAAATGGGTCTACATCATTGGAGCTTGAGTCAAGTGGGAACATTCATCTAAACAACTTCTTATATGTTCCATGTTTGAAGAAAAATCGAATATCTGTTTCTTATCCAGACGATAAGGGTAATTTAGTTGCTTTTGTTGATGGAAAGGTTTTGGTTTGGGATAAGGGCTCTAATATTAATGAATTAAGGGTGATTTGGGTTCATGAGGGAACACTGCATAGATTCTATACACCTCTAGCTCAAGCTCTAGTTCCATTAGAAGTGAGTCGTTCCAAACTATTGCTTAGAAGGTATGGGCACCTTCATTATAATATTTTTCCATCTATGTCTCAAATGGTCAATGAAATCCCTAAAATAAAGGATGATCATGAAGGAACATGTAATGGATGTTCTCTAGGAAAGAATGTAAAGGAACCATTTTCCAGTATTGAAACCAAATCTAAATTAATTTTGGATCTCATACACTTAGATGTATGTGGACCTATGGAAATTGAGTCTCTTGGTGTGTATCATTATTATGTAACCTTCATTGATTATTACTCAAGAAATACTTGGTTATGCCTGCTCATGAACAAGGATAAGGTATCTGAAAGTTTCAGGAGTTTAGGAATGAAGTGGAAAATATAACCGAGAGAAAGATGAAAATACTAAGGTGATATAATGGTGGAGAATACAACTCCAAAGAATTAATAGTTTTTTGTAAGGACGCCAAATAAAGAGGGAACTAATTACTCCCTATAATCCCAAAAAAAAAGGTGTGGCAAAAAGGAAGAATAGTAATATTGAAGAATGTGTCAAAGTTATGTTACACGATCAAGATATTTCTTAATTCCAATGGGTGAGGCATGTATGGAAATTGTTTACTTGCAAAACCGAAGTCGTCACATGATCCTTAACAACATGAGTCTGGAAGAAGAATTTCAAGGAAAGAAGCCAAGTGTGTATAATCTTCATATATTTGGGTGTATTTTTTATATTCATGTATCGAAGGATGAAAGAAAGAGGTTAGGTCCTACCAGTGTAAAGGGAAGCTTTGTTGGGTATAGTTGTTCATATAAAGCATACTAAATCTATATTAAGGAGGATCTTCCAATTGAGGTAAGCAGAGATGTCATATTTGATGAAAGCATAGCTTACAAGAAGTCAAAGGATGTTCTAGTTGACTGTAATGAAGAATAAGTTCCTAGGTTTGAGTATATCTCTAGGGGGAATGATGGTCAAGAATTGAGAGCTACTCAAGAATATGGTGAAGGTGCTTGTGAGCCTATATAAGTAATTGTTCTATAAAATTGGAAAAGGCTTGCTTGGTTGAAAACTATTCTTCAAGAGGCAGAAGGACATACAACATCAAATAAATCCATGGAAATTAAGAGACCGAAGAGGTATTCTAGATATGTTTCATACATGAAAAGGTTGATTGAGGCAAAAACTTCTTCCTATGAGCATGTAGTTAAGCATAAAGAATGGAAGAATGCAATGCAGGAAGAGTACCCATCCATAATGAAGAATGATGTATGGGAGATTGTTCCTAGGCCAAGTAAAAAGTTGATAGTCACTTCAAAATAGATTTATAAGATAAAGAATGTTTCATATGAGAGAATAGAAAATTACATAACAAGGTTTGTAGCAAGGGGCTTCTCACAGAAAGAAGGAATTGATTATGAGGAAACCTTTGTTCCCATAGCTAGGTATACAACAATAAGGTCTCTTGTTTCATTGGCTACTTCTATGGGTTGAAACATTCATCAAATGGATTTCAATATAAATTTCCTTAATGGGACCATTGATGAAGAAGTATACATTGAGCAGCCTCAAGTATTTAAAATAAATCAAAGGGAAACTCATGTGTTCATGTTGAAGAAGGCTCTATATCGCTTAAAGAAAGCACCGAGATCATGGAATGAAAGAATGGATGCATACTAAGAGTACTGCAGTATCAAGAGTACTTTAGTTTCTAACCTATATATCAAGGTGGTCCGAGATGAGCTAGTTAGCATACTCTTGTATGCGGATGATCTACTAGTTACAAGTGTAGAGCATCAAACTGAGAAATGCAAGAGGAAACTAACACCAGAGTTTGATATGAATGATCTTGGGATTATGCAGTATTATTTGGGACTAGAAGTATGGAAGAAGTTAAGCGAGGTATATTTTTGTTAAGGTAAGTCTGTGATCAATATGCTTCAAAAGTATGGCATGATGGATTGCAAGCCCTTGATGACTCCTATGATTAAAAATTTGAAAAGGTTGAGGAGTTCAGAGTATATTCTGGTGGATCTAACTTGCCCACAAAAAATTTCTAAAGTCCTTAATGTATTTGGGGAATATCAATATGAACATGTTATTTGTAGTAAATGTCCTTAATCAATTTCAGATGGATCCAAAGCATGATCATTGGATTGTAGCCAAGCATATCCTAAGCTACTTGCATGGGAGTATACATCACTACGTTAGGAACACTGTGAATGAAATCCAACTTACAGTGTATACAGATTCGGATTAGGGTGGTATTGAGACAGGTGTAAGAAGCACAAAAGGAGCATGTTTCATTATTGGATCTTCAATGGTTTTACGAATGAGTAGAAAACAGGACACGGTTGCTTTGATTAGTGATGAAATTGAATATGTTGTTGCAAGTGAGGTATGTTAGGAAGAAGTCTGGCTTAGGAAGTTACTATAGGACTTGTTTGAAAGATCTCTTAGCCCTACATGGACACATTGTGATAATCAAAGTTGCATAAGATTGAGGAACGACCTGGTGTTTCATGTAAAGAAGAAGCTTATAAATAAAAAGTACCACTACATCAGAAGATTGGTATGAGATGGGATCGTAGAGATGCACTATATAACTATAGATGAATAGGTAATTGATATATTGACTTAAGTGTTACCAAAAATAAATCTTGAGTACCTGAGAGGCAAGCTTGGTTTGGTGAACATCACTTCCCTAGATGAGAGGGAGTGATATGGGATAGTTCCTATATTTATGGGTTAGGAACTAGAATAGGACTAATAGTCGTAAGTATTAGTGAAGGCCATAATAAAAGAATGGAGTCTGAAGGATTGGATAAGCATCTAGATTGAAATTGCTAATGGATTGGAGAATCCAAGGAAATAAGTTGATGGCTAATACTCTTTGAGGATGATTTAGGGAATCCAAGATATGATTAGTAAAAGACGACCAATATTCTTTGAGGATCCAAGCTTTTGAATCCAAGATAAGAATAGCCCTAAAAGGATATCCCTTGTGGAAATTTGGATTGGGTATGTACCTTAGGAGGTAGTGTTTCAGCCCACATAAAGCCTTTGAGCATAATGTTCATAATTAAAGATGAGCTTGTCTAGTTAAGGCCTTCAGAGACAATGTTGGTTATGATATAAAGATGCTTGATATAATATGTATTATTAATCAGAATATTGTTATGATAATTATTCAAGATTGAGATTCATTGTACCATTAATACCTCCTTAGTTAAGAGGGAATGTTGAAATTTGTAACTAGGTTAATTCTTCAATATGATGTAATTATAATAATGACATTGTATATTATTTATAAAGAAAGAAAAATAAAAGAAATAGAAATTTGCTTTTTTTGGATTATGGGTTTCATACTCAAGTTTAAGTCAAAAGCATGTTCTGCGTGTTTTTTGGTCTTCTAGGTATTTCTAGGTCTTTCTAGGATAAACAATAGTATTGGTCATGTGTCATCATCCCATTTGGACTCATTGTAATGAAGAAAAATATTTATTTTATCATGTAAAATCCATGCATAAGCCTAAGACCAAGTTTGTCTAAGAGAAAGATCAAGTCAGCCTAAAAGGAGGGCTATTTGACCCTCAAGAAAGGCTATATATAGAAGGGATCTTGACCTCATTTGGACACTCATATCAAGCTAGTTCAATCCGCAATAGGGAAGGTGAAGAAGAGTAGTAGGAGGACAATGAAGAGTAGAAAAAGTGAAAGTTGGTAAAGGATTATATTTCTCTATAGCTCGCTAGGGTTTGCGAAGTTGCGAGCTATAAGAAGCCAAAATTTTGAAGCTATTGTTGTGCCAAAAATCTATAGCTCGTGTCAAATTTGCAATAGTTTTGTTGAAATATCGATGTTTTGAATTTGTTTTAAGGAAGATCTTGTTGGGGGCTAACTTGGGTCTCGGAGGGATGGTTGGTTTTGGTCTTTGGGTGTTGGAAGTCTCATTGTAAAGAATATTCTAAAGAAGAAGGGAAGCATTTTTCTGGGTTTTTCACTTGGAGGGGTTTTTCCCTAGCTTGGAACCTATATCTTGTGTATTTTTTCTCTTTGTGATCTTCTTTTTTTGTAATTGATTGATGAACAAAATTAAATAAGTAAATAAGTATTATCAAGCTAAGGAAAATGAGTTATAATATACAAGTCTCCAAATTTTCCAACACACTTTAACTAGATAGTGGGACTGACAACTAAGAACAATCATTCGACATGCCACCTTCCACTTTAGCAAGACCAGTTGGGCTAAGAACAGATTTTTTTCTAGATCCTCTCCAAAAAATTGACAACCTCAATTTTTTTTATTGTTATAAGGTAATAATGACCATCGTATTCTCTTAACCATTCCCATAAGCTCTTTTCTCTACCCCGTAGCCAGGGTTTCATTTTGCAACCCTGTAATGGTTTCTCCATCTTTTAGAAATAGAATTTTGGTCAAAGAATGTAAATGTACACTAATTTATCATTATACTAGGGCTTAGAAAACAATGTACAACTATATTTTAATCCATAATCTTAACTGGGCTTGAAGTCGAGGTTGTGGAGCAACTTGGATTGAACATGGACTTGTAGTGCATAAATTTACTACACTATTATTTCCATAGCACATGTTAGGATGATTATCATCAATGACATGTCTAACAGGTACTGAGTGTCCTTCCAGATAATAAAAATTAGATAAACTGTCTCCCCCGTTTCTTCCATTGGTATAGTAGCTTCCAATTGGTGCAACACAACCGAGAGCCAAAATGTAATCATATGTCTTGGAGAAATTGTGTAACAAAACCTAGAGCCATAATGTAATCAAATGTCCTAGAGAAATAGTTGGTTCAGAAAACATAGGGATCCCCAATATCAGAAGATCTGGCCAACATGCACATGGAGTAGTAAAACCCATTGCAGGAGTGAACTCACGGTGAACATGATGGATCTTCTCATAGCCCCATTTATAGTGTAGTCACTTATTTATCTAGTAGTCTGATAGTCCTGAGTCATGAAATAGACTGCAGAACTCATTTTGTTCATACATAATGAGAAAATAAGAACATAGAGAAAAATGAAGAGAAGGCTTACCTTGATCATAGGATACAATGGCATCTACAAAAATCCCACAACTGTAAATAATACAAACAAGATAAATTTTTAGCAATATAACATTTCAGACTTGGATGCTTTGTAGCAATACAACATTTTATACATGGGTAATTTATATCAATGCAACATTTCAGACTTGGGTGTCTTAATTGTGGGTTGAATCTTATACTTTTTGGTGTTTAGAAAAGCTGATAAATTGTGAAAACAATGAGGAACACGATATTGTGGTAATGCAATTTTTTGGTAGTGAAGAATGTTGTCAAGTATTCTAGCTAAATATAACCAAAGAGTTTACCTATACGATAGGACCCTGCCCATCTCGAACTCTGCTTGCTCTAATGTTTAAAAGTAAATCATTGTAAAATGGTCAAGATCTTGCCCGAACACCCTAATTGACAGGGTCGTATTAATCGCCATGCCTAGTTGCAGCTACCAGATGTTGCATTATTATTGCTTCTCAAGACCTATAAGGTATGTGCGAGAGTTCAGTGGAGCGTTCGAGTGGGCCTCATATAAGGTAGGAACTCGCATGAGTTACATGCATATTATTTTATTTTATTTTACTTTATTTTCTATTTCATTTTGATTTATTTTTTAAAATTTATTTGTTTTTTATAGGCATTTTGAGGTAGTATAAGGTATCAACTTTCAGCAGACATCGTAGGTCATCCAATACAACCAAGGAATAAGTCAGTCAATCTTACTCATATAAATATATACTTGGATTTCTCCCAAAAATATACATACAGGCACTAATGTGTTCATATCATACTATTTTTGTGTTTGCGGGGTTTTACTCATGAGTTTCCAACCAATGTTATTGTTGGAGCGGGAGAAGCTAATTTCCCATTACAAAAGATAGCTTACTAACCCAAGTCAATTTTATCTGAGATCTATTATGTCAAATCTGTGCACATATTTCAACTTTGTTTTTTGCGGAGGACTACCAAATTCTTGGTAGTTCGATTTAGCGTTTACATATAACACATTGACTTTGTTACCTTGATAAATTTTATATATCTACATATATTAGATTTTGTAGAGAAATAGGTTTAATGATTTTGTATAATAAACTTATATTAAAGCCTACTCTTTCTGTGTAATTTGCAGGGGTTTTTCTCAGGAGTTTCCAATTGATCTCATTGTTGCAGGGGAACAAGACAATTTTCCATTAACATGTTAGCTTACTAGCACGAATCCATTTTTCCCTCAGATCTATTATGACATCAAAACTTTGCACATATTTCAGCTTTGCTTTGTACAGAGCAGTATCAAATTATTGCTAGTACAATTCAGTGCTTACATATAACAGATTGAGTTTCTTACCTCGATAAATTTGATATGTCTACATATATTAGATTTTGCAGAGAAATAAGATTAATGTTTGTGTAATAAACTTAGATTTAAGCCTCAAATTTTGTATAAGGGAATGGTGGCATTTGATATTTTTAATGTATGACAGAGGAATTGAATATTTTTTTATATATTTATTTTGTAGTGAATGTGTTATAAAAAAAATATATATCATCAAAATAACCTAAAATTTTTCTTAAATTATACTATAATCACTTGTGTTAGACACATATATATCATCAAAATCACCTAAAATTTGTATCATATTATCTTATAACTTACTGCTGTAGCATGTAACTAAACGCATACAGGAGTAACATGATGTGTCTTGGTCCTTTCCTGGAAAAATAAGGAGAATCGTCAGAAAAAATCGTTGGGCTATTGTGAATTTAAAAAATTTCATCGTAAATTTGAGGGGAAAAAATTGACTAGATGAATTCAAAGAAGAAAAAATCAGAAAAAACAGAATCCTACTCCTAAACACGCACATTACTTGCTACCATGAAAGAATTTGAAACTTGGAAACGTAGTGTTTATTATGAAAAGAAGCAGTGATTTATTTCTATATATGTCATGATACACCTTCACTATGGACTCATGGACATGTATATATTCCTTC
The DNA here is from genome assembly GCA_000404065.3 of Pinus taeda. Taxonomy (NCBI): domain Eukaryota; kingdom Viridiplantae; phylum Streptophyta; class Pinopsida; order Pinales; family Pinaceae; genus Pinus; species Pinus taeda. Next base: position 349,100 of record APFE030488567.1, read on the forward strand.
ATTTATTCATCACAATCTACTTTGCACCAAGATACCGCAACTTGTGGGGTACACTAGTGCATAAAAGTTAGTGATAGAAATTCCTAACTTTGACAAAGTTGTTAACAAAGGTAATTTATTGAAGTTAGCTATTTTGTGGGTTAGATGTAGTTTATATTAGCTTGCTCATTTTCCTTCCTAAACTTAACTGTGAAATGAAGCTTTATTTTGGACGATTTCAGACCTCTAATTCTACCATATTTGGAAGGCAAGGGGGATTTTGAATTTAATTAATTTCATTATAAGTTTGAGGGGAAAAACATTCTTAGATGAATTCAGATAAGAACAATGGAATAAAAACAAAATCGTCCTCCTAAATGTACACATTCTTTGCTACCTTGAAGGAATTTGATACTTGAAAATGTAGTTTTTATTTTGAAAATAAGTAGTGAGTTATTTCTACATTTCTCATGATACACCTTCACAATGGACTCTGGACATGAATATATTCATTCATTTATTCATTACAATTTACTCTGCACTAAGATATTAGAAATTGTGGGGTGCACTAGTGCATAAGAAGTTAGTGAAATAAATTCCATACTCTGAAAAAGCTACCAAAATCATAAGTACATAGATAATTTATTAGAATTTATTTTTGAGACTTATTTGCAAATTGATGCTTTATTTTGGAAAAATTAATACGTCTAAGTTTTACATATTGGGAAGGTATGGGGAGGTGTTTTAGAGAAATTCCTTTTGCTATTATTTTACGTTGTACTCTATTATGATAATAGAGTCTATTGAGTTGCATCATTATCTTTTTCTTTTATTTCGTGACATATCTGTAAATTTTCATTTATGCAGTTCATTATATGGGGGATGAATCACAATTTAGAGAAGGAGAAAACTTGACTAGATACTCACAAATCAGAGAAGGTGAGATATTGGCTAGCCTGTGGCAGGACCTACGTGGGATTTCTAACCCCTCCATGTTTTTCAGAATGTTCAATATGGAAACATTGGTAGTTGCAATGGAAACTTTTCATGATAATAACAAGCTTGGATAGGGATGATTTGGCATTGTATACAAGGTAACCTACCCTACAAACAAAAAACCTATTTAATTTTGCAAAGTTTTCTATTATAGTATCAGACACCATCACCAAGTGTACATTAATAGCTCACAAAATCTAATATTTTATGACAAAATTTAAGCTTGTACTTCAAAAAATGTTCATAACTTTTTTCTCTCAATAGCTCAGAGAACTGTTCCAGAGAGAAACGAAATAGCAATGAAGAAACTGTCCTTGGAATCTCTGCAAGAAAAAAAAGAGTTTTGAATGAAGTTAAGATGGTGGAAAAAAATCAACATTGAAATCTTGTCAAATTACTTGGTTGTTGCATGGAGGGATCAAAAATGTTGTTGGTGTATGAATACTTACAAAAGAAAAATCTTGACAGAATTGTATTTAGAGAGTTACACTCTCCTTTTATTGAAAGCTACGATTGAAACATCGATATAGAAAAAAACCCTTGAAATGTTTATAAACATGTAGGATTTTCATGATAATTCAATTTCTTGCATGGTGGATACAATTCCAAATAAACATGGAAAACTTGATTCGAAGAAGTGTTACTCCATTACCCTTGGACTAACTCGAAGGATTCTTTACTTGCACAATGATTCTCATCTCCAAATTATTCATCAATATATCAATGCAGGAAACATTTTATTAGACAGAAATTTGAGTCCTAAGATAGTAGATTTCATACTCACGAGAGTCTCTGAGGACACAAAAACTCGTGTTGGGAAAAAAAATTTTGGCACTTGATCAAATTTCGAAAATGCATCGGTCGTATACTAATTTATTCTGAGTTGTATAGTTTGGGTGTGAAAAGGTTTTCAATAAACGGAAGTTGTAATTTGCAATGGTTACATGGTACCATAGTATGCTATGCATGGGTATTTGTCTATCAAAGATGATATCTGTAGATTTGGGATTCTTCTTCTAGAACATATGACTGGAATAAAGAATGTGGATTTGAAATTATCACCTAAAATCTACATACTTTTAGAATTAGTATGGCATTGCTTCCACTGTACTTCCAATTGAAAACATCTACATCATCCAAATCATGTTATTTAGTTTATTTAATGAATGTAATATTTATCTATCAACTTTGGTGATCAACATAAACCAATGGTGATCAACATAAACCAATGGTCGATTTTATTGCCCTGCATATATTTTTTGAATATGAAGATATGTTGTGGTCATGTAACCATGGGGATTATACAAAAGAGGAAATATTGAGGACATTATTGATCTAATTATAAACAAAGAGTGCACCAATCAGGAATAAAGTCTTCAGATGCATAGAGGTTGGATTTTTGTGTACACAAGCAACACATCCCTTCATCTATCAATGTTTATTGTAAACTTGATGATTTAAACTAAAGCTTTGATGTTGCTAGACCCAAAAAAACCTACTTTTGTGAGTTTTGTAGCTAGTCGCAACATCGAATACACCAATAATCTTGGCTCACCAGATCATGGTTTGTCACATGCATCTACAGTTGTATCCTTGAATGGATCCTCTACTTCATTGCATACTCCTCTAGTTCCCCATCTAATGCTGACAACTCAATATCTATTTTGGAATCCAAGTAATGTTGGGTTGAATGGTAACTAGCGATGCGGGATCCATGATTTTACATATCTATAGAAGGTAACTGACGTATCATTAATAATAGGTGGATATTCATTTACTATTACCATCCTTATTTTGGATAGTTGGGAAGTGAATGAGATATCCATAAATTTCAACATACATATTTCCAAAATGCTATAAATCTTAGCATATTTAATCGAAAATTTCAATCTATGCTAGGCATATTTATCAGTTTAAACTTTGTATATGATTTTACTTCATATCTACAATAATAGTAGCCATTTTCTGCATAAGATATCATCATAGGCAATGAATTTTTGAATTTGGATAATTCAGATCCAAGTCCATGATTCATGGCACTTGGGACAGACATTCCTTTCATTATTTGTGAAAGTGATTACCATGACTTTATGTTCATGATTTCCAACATAGTATTGTGGTAAAACTACAACCCCCATTTTTACTTTATTATCCTCATAATAACATTGGGGAACCTCCATGAAAATTTTGGCTAAATTACTTTGACTTTGCTTAGCTTGGTTTATTTTACAGGACTTCATTTTCCATGTTTTTGATTTTGACTATTTCATTCATTGTGGTTTCTCACTAGCTTCGAGTTGCTGTGATTTTTCTAAATTTGGACTTATAATTTGTAAATGATGCTTATTCAAAGTTTCAATTACTTTCACCGCATGGGCTAAAAATGTATAAAATTTACTTTATTTTTGTATGTATAATTAATTTTATAATTTGTAATTAGTATTATTATTTAATTTATTTGTTTTAGTAATGTATTTTAATTAAGTTAATTGTAATATAGGTTATTTAAGTTGTGAATATTATTTTTTTAATTAATCTATCTATTTAATTTGGATAAATTAAATTAATTGTAATTAATTTGTAAATATATATATTATATTATTATTTATTAATTAATTTTGTTTTTTAATTATTATTAATTAATCATTAACCATCCTACCAAAAAACATTAGATTCAAGAAACTATTGTATATATTGAAGGATTATGTGATTTCCGACACCCTTGTCGTCAATCTTATTACAAACTTTGATCTACTTAATGGATTCGAACTTGACTCTGATCAAAGACCATTGTCTCTAACCCTCAATCTTATTATGCATACCACACACCTGTAGGACTGGAGAGAAAGAAAAAGACACATACACTTCTATAGAAGTAAGGTTGACATTTTGTTCAGAGAATTAGAAAGGGATTTAGGCTCCCTCGCTTATAATAGCAACATTGATCAAATTTATTATCATTTTACTACTACCCTTTCCACTGCCATTTGCAAGTTCTCTAATGAGACTTCGTACAAGCAGAATAATATAACTTACAATCCTTGGTATGAAAAAGGCTATAAAAAGGCCAGGAGAGTGATCAAAGACGCTCCTATTGAAATCATTAGGCTCTTGAATATAAGTGTATACAAAGATCTCATCAAGAGGAAGAATAGGTCATATATTAATAAGAGACAAGAACATCTTCTCCACCTTTCTAAGGTTGCGCCCAAAAAGTTTTAGCGAAATATGTTTGATCGTGAAACTAAAGATAATCATTATATCCCCTTAGAAAATTGGGACAACTATCTTAAGAAGTTGTATGACTCTCTGGAAACCATGAGTACCATCGTAAACACTGGTACTAAGAAGGATGTATTTTCTCTAGAAGACATTGAGTCTAGGATTAATAAGCTCACTAATGCAAAATATAAAGATATTGAAGGATACCAAGCTGAGATCTTTAAAATTGGAAGATCTATCCTCATTCCTCGTCTCAACAAGCTTCTCAATTGGTTTGTACAACATGGCTTCCCTCATCTTTGGATGCAAAGCCTTATTGTGCCTATCTTTAAAAATGTTGACAAAAGTGTTCCCTCTAACTACATGACCATTATGATTAGCCACATCCTAGCCAAGCTATATCGGCTCATTATGGAAAAGAAGCTTAGCCTTTGGCTTAAACACAATGGTAAAAGAGCTAAAGGGAAAGTTGGTTTTATGAGACATCACTAGACTATCAACCATCTTGTCATTCTCAAGGTCATTAAACAGGAATGTTGCAATATAAAATCCAATCTCTTTTGTTGTTTTGTGGACTTTAGAAAAGCTTTCGACATTATTCCTCGAGATAAGCTTTGGGGGAGACTTGAAGAGATCACAGTTCCTCCTGCGTTGAGCATTGTTGTCAACCGCCTCTATGATACAGTCATTTCCATGCTTAATATCAATGAAGGGTGGTTTAAAGACATTAAATGCAATATCAAAGTTAAGCAAGGGTGCCCCTATCCACCCCTATCCACTACCATTATTGGTGTATACATCAATAAGCTAGAGGAGTATCTGGATACTTCAAGTTGCAAGCACACCGAGCTTGCTAGTATAATCATTACCCTTCTCCTTTATGATGATCCTATCATTCTCCTTGTGAAAAACCATGATGACCTAGACAAACAACTTAAAACTCTTCATGTCTACTACTCCAAGATAGGTATGATGGTTAATACTGACAATACTAAAGTCGATATCATTAAATCCAAAAATAACACCCACTGTAGTTTTGTTTATGATAACCATTGCTTAGAACAAGTTTATTGTTATAAATATTTGGATATTGACTTTCCTCATCATCGCAACTGAAATTATAGCATCAGGAAAAGGATTATTGGAGGTTGAAAAGCTTATTATGAGTTTGAAAACAATTGTAAGTCAGTTGATCTTTACATTTGGAGTAAAAAGAGATTCCTCTTTGAGACTCTCATCACCCTTGTTGTCTTATATGAATGTGAATTTTGGGGATGCAGTATATCCAGAGAATCATGGAGAAATATTGAGATGATTCAAAAGCAATTCCCAACCTACAACCTAAAGATTAAGGGAAATACTCCCTATCCTATCCTCTTGATCAAAGATGGTATGCCCCCCTTTGAGACTACAACTATGTTTAGATATCTGATGTATAAGAAGAAGCTTTACAACATGGACCCAAACATGCTCCAAACAATTGCTTCTAACTATATTCAAAACCCCCACCTTTGCCTCAAGAACGGGTGGCATATGGATGTCGAGTCTTGGTTCAACCATTGGGGGATTAAGGAGGAGATCATCATGGGAATAAAAGGTAGTGTTAAGGATGTTATTACCTCCAATTTTAAGGACAAGATGTGGATTGATAAAGATATGGAGAGTAAAACGAAGCTAAGATACTAGAAGGAGGTGATCAGGCCCACCCTTGATAACCATAATTATCTCTCTGTGTTAACCAACACTATGAAAAAAGTGAACATTTGCAGGATAAGAACTAATTCTCATGAGCTTCAAAGTGACACTCGGTGGTGACCTACTGCCAAGACTCCCTACGAAGATATAACCTGTCATATTTGTGATACTAAGAAGGTGGAGGATGAAAATAACTTCTTTTTAGAGTGCCCAAATCTTACTCACATCCGCTCTCAATTCCCTACAATCTTCCACACTTCCAGTCTTCTTGACTTATTAAGCCATCCCAACTATAGTGATATTGGAGCACTTCTTTCCCTTCTCTTTGATCATAGAAACAAGATTTTGAAGAATCACAGTGAACTTATTTTTCTTTTCTTGAGATATAATAGGCCACCTTAATCTTAATAGACATTATTCATCATCATCGCCATGTAATATTAATTACAATGATATTAATTTATATATATAATAAACAAACAAACAAAAATTAAACCACCCCGTGCCCAAAAGTAAATCAGAATTCGATTCCAAAAAACGTTACGGGCACTTGGGCTTCTTGGCACCCTCATTAACACAACTCCTAGGCTTTCTTACCAATACGAGATCACTCTTTTAAGTAGCTATATTTTTTTTAATATTATATAAGAGAGATGTCCCACTCCCACGTGGACCTCTCCTTCTCTCTCATACTCTTCATTTAATCCTTCCCGGCTCCCATTTCTATTTATCTCTGAGCTCCCCTCCCTTCCGGGTTTCCCCTCTCCTTTCCTTATTCCTCCGGAGTTGACCCTAACGGCCCTCTCCACTCCCTCCTTTCCCTTATTAATCCCCTCCTCCATTAATAATCTAGACTACTTATAAATCCAAAAAGCTGAAGTTTTTTAATATTTAATTAATCTTTTATATTATTTTATTTATTCTTTTAATTAAATTAGTTTATATATATTACATAATTATTTAAATTATTTCATATTTTTATTATTAAATTATATTTTGAATTTCAGATATGTAATTTTTAAAATCAGATTTTATTAATAATTTGTATATATTAATAAAATATCAATTTTTTTTGCCAAACATGCATTTTCTAGAATTCTGGCAGTTTTGATACTCCAACTTTGAAGATTTCTATCTTAAGTTCTATTTGGGAAAATGAGACCCATGATGACTCGTTAGAAAGCTAAAACAATAGAGAATATTTTGGGAGTAGTTGATTGACCATATTTGATCATTAATTATGCATAAAAATTATCATAAAATGGAGCTTTGAGTTTGCACCAAAGAAACCAATTTTTAAATTTGTTTTAGAAAATTTGGTTGGTTGAAACATTTGTTGTTGCAAACTCATTCAAAGACAACCTTCTTGGGCTATAGAAGTATTTATAGAGATTAATGTGAAGCTCATATTTATTTTGTTTTTATTTATTTAATTCCATTTTAGTTGGAGAGTTTGTTTTATCAACTTTTGGTATTTTTTTTGTTAAGCTTGGCAGGTCCATTCCATTTTCTATTATATAATAAGCATGTTTACACCACATAAATTAACTGGGTGGCCTCAATTTTCCCCGAGGGGAAACCAAGTCTGTTGGCCATCGGTCAGCGTTATAAGCCATCCAAAAATAGTATTTTTCAACCTTTCTAGCAAGGCTAGATACGTCTGTATCTCATGTCTAGGCACTACATAGCTGTAAAAACTAACATTTGCAACATAAAAATTAAAAGCTAACTGCATAGACCAAAATTATGCATGGGATGAGTCTAGTCCTTCTGCTCCTCTGAGGAAGATGTGTGTAAGTAGGATCTTTAGTTATTGCCCCTCGCATGCCATACAACTGAAGAATGCATGGGATGTGGCGGTCAATTCTGTTGATCCTAATATCACGTTTATGCAGCTTGAAGAGGATCGTCTCCATATCCTTCTTGTAATTGAGTAACCCTTGTAGTGTCACTCCCATACCAACTAAGATCTTCTCCATAGCCTTGCTTAATATGCTCTTCATGAGTCAGGTACAGATTTGGCTTAAACTGAATGATTCTTTTGCAGTTGTTTCCCTGATCAGAGACTAAGGTCGTCCATTTTCCCATCTCCTTCTTAGACACACTGCCTTGTTTCACTTCCTCTTCCCATTCTTCCAGTAGCTTCTAGATGCCCTCATCCGTCCCCTCACGGTAAGGCTTCTTCTGCCTCTGTTATGAAGTGTTCGACTGATTTCTACCCTTGCATGGCTCTGATGCGTTCGACCCCTTATCTTGCCTGCGATTTGAGCCTCCTCTACCACATCCACGGCCTCGTGCAGCACAAGCCATACCCTATTGTCCTGAGCACCAGATTTCACAATTGTTCGATGACGACGACCTTGTTTCTTCACGTTCCAATGCTCGCTGCCAGCTCTAAGCCACCACCCTTCTCCATAGACTATCACACTAAGACTACATGTTGAAATGCTCCCCCATTCGCTATACCCTATCGTTCCTTCAGTCCCACCACCTTGCCCACATCCCCAACTTGCCATCACACCAAAGGACACCAGAACCTCTGCGTTGAGCATGTGTGGGGCAAAAGTATTAAGTGCTTGGGTACCCAACATAACTACACCCATGCGCTCCCAGCTGTTGGCCTGCATCCCGATCGAGATAACTTTTGGTATTTTGGTTTAATGTGAAAATTTAATTTTTTTTTTTAATTTTGATTGGTTTTGCAATAAATATTTTGGAGATATTGAAGCTGAGGTATTTTGGAGAAATGGTATTTCACCAACAATAGACAAAAAGGAATATTTCAAGCTCAAAAGTTGATGGATGTTAACCACTTCCAATAACTCTCTTTTTTTGAAGAATTTTGTAAATTAGTAAATATCAGTTTTAAGAAGAGGAAAGGGTTCCTCTCCTCTACAACTAAGAATCTCAAAGCACATTTATAATGAAAATTTTAGCTATAGATAGGGAGGAAAACTCATATATGCATTATTAGGGGCTTTCTTTTGGAGATTTAGACTTTGTCTTGGAGGCAAAAAGTATGCAGTTTTGTAATTCTTCTTTCTTCTAGTAGAGCTAATCATTTTGAAAGGATTGTTGGCGATATATGGAGAAATAGAGAAAATGAAGCAGGTTTTAATTATTGTATTTTCAATTACTTTTATTTTTTAATGCAAATCACATTCTTTTTATTGCAGATCTATGCCAATTAACTCATATTATGTACTTTTAAGTATGGGGGATTTACGCAGTGCATTATATTAGATATGATTTTTGGGATTCAACTGCGTTAGGTAAGTCATTCAAACGTATGACCATTTCCATGAGAGGTAGTCGTAACTGACTAATTTCTCATGATTTTTGAAATAGTTCACTTAGCACTCATTGCATCGGGTGATGCTCACAGGGGTGAAGAAGTGGGATTGAAACTAGTGAAATGTGGAGAACGAATCACATAGCATCAATCATCACTTCCGGGGCTTGCACCCGGTAACGAAGACTTCCCAGGAGGTCACCCATCCCAGATCTCCTCTGGCTCAAGCGCACTTAACTGTGGAGATTTTCCACAATCAAGCCCACTTAGCTTGCTACCCCATTTGCAAAACCTTAGCAAGTATTGTGCCTCATGAACCATTCAAGTAGAGATCCCTTGACTCTTTTTGAATTTAAGTATGGGGGATTTACGCAGTGCATTATATTAGATATGATTTTTGGGATTCAACTGCGTTAGGTAAGTCATTCACGTAAGTTATGTACTTTTGTTTAATATGAAGATGGTTTTCCTTTGGATTAGCTATATAATTCATTATTCTCATGGATCTGTTGTGAACTTTTCACTTTTCTCATGTGCCTAAACTTGATTTCTATGTAACTACTTACTTATAAATCTATCATTTAAATCAATTTAATTTCCATTGGAATTAAATTAACTATTTCCTAGTTTTCATGGCACGTCAATTTTATCTAAAAATATTCACACAAAGCATGTCATGCACTCAATATATCAGTTGTTAGAACTTTTTCTATAGTCTCATATTCAACATAAAAGGGGCATGTTAAATATCCATTAATTTAATCACCTTGCTCTCGATTGGGATTAGATCTACATCTTCCTAATCGAGATATATTTATTTCTCCATCACTTGCATATTAGAGTAGATTTACATGTAGATTTAACTATTGAATTTTATAAGTCCCGTTACACATAGGGAAAACTATAATGTGGCTTGTTGGAGCCCTCAATTCATTTTAAGGGTCACTTTCCTACATGAGCTTTGCAAGAGAGTAGATCCTATATCTCTCTTCTTATTGGTAAGTAATAGAAATACCATAAGTCGGGAAGGAGATAGGGGGTAGATCAAACCAATAGAACCTGTCAAAACCATCATTTAAATTGATAAGAGATCAATTTTAGTCTTTGATTAGATGGCCTTCCCAAATGTTGATGATATCATTTTTGTTCATCAACACATAGGTAGATCCATTGGTTACACAAGGAACCTCTTTATGCTAGATTATTTTCCATTAGAACATCTTGAGCAAGTGCCAAATGGTATTCTGCCAACAAGTATATTAAAATGCACCCATTTAGATTCTTTGATCCTTTACAAGGATGCTATGCCTCAATTATTTTAGAGTTTCCACCTTTCTTAACTTTCATGATCATTCTTGAGAAATAATCTAAATTTGGAAACTATTAATTGTATTTTAGAACCCTATCTTCGACATATTGCCTACACATCATTGTTAATTATGAATGAACACATGAAGAATCCATTACAAGATATGTGATGTCACATCAACATCATTGACATCTTAAATTAATAATAATATTAATTTCGTTGTTTTTTCATGTCTTGTAATGATACAATCATCAATTTTCATTTATTACGCTTAAAATGCATAATATCATTATATTGAGTCTCTATAGGATCCAATGTTGACTTGGTGGGTCAAACTAGGATTTAATATATTATTTAAATATTTCTATAGACTTGAATTTCAATAGAATATGGGAAAGTTTGGATAGTGATTTTTGGTAGATCACCATGGTCAATAGTGTGTGATCATATCATATACTTGATATCATATAAACTATTTTTTGTATGGCTGGTGTTGTATCACAACTTGCCTACAAAGTATGGATCAACCAAGATTGGTCTATAACAAATACCCATAATGTGTGAGGTTGGAGACATTTAAACTGATTCCTTGGGAGCACCCATTTATGAAGAGTTTCTGGACAATTATTCATGACAACTTCATCTCACTACTTTAGGAAGCCATTCATTGTCATGTTACGTTTCTTGATGAAAGTGGACCTCATGTTCTGAGCCTTTATTGCATTTTTTGGTATTGTGTTTGGGCCATGATAACATATGCTCTCTTTCCAGGCTATTTTAGGGCTTGTAGAGTTGTTTCAAATATTGGTTATTAATGAGGTCCCTACCAAAGTTAGGGATAAGATACTTCACATTACTCTAATGGGGCTCATTTTATTACATAAATGTCAACTGTGAAGGTTATTTCACTTTGCTTGAAGCCAACACATAACATTTAGATAAATAACTTCAATATCTCTTTAACAAGCCCATTATGGGAGAATCCCCCAACTATTGCATTCCATGAGGATTCGTCACTTTTAGGCATGATCTCATGTGGTTTCATAGAATTCTTTATTATCCCACATTTTTCATACAAGGTAACGAGGGCATTCCATATAGAGATATCTTAGCAAAATCCTATTCTCATGATTCATATCTTCACAAGTGCAAAGCAATACATATTGACTGCAATTGACATTTCCATCACTATTACCTTCCTATGCACTCATGGCAAGGTATTCCCTTGGTTGATTCTCATTACAATAGATATACACTTTGTTGATTCTCATGACAATGCATATCATATGCACTCGTGATAGGCTATGCCCTTTTTTTATGACCATGAAAACATATATACACTTTCTTGATTCTCATGAAAATAGATATCATTTGGACTTGTGATAGGGTATTCTTTGTAGATTCTCATGATAATAGATATCATGTGCATAACAATTTTTCATGTGAAGATATTTCATGTGATACGGGAATGAGCAAATGCCTTCCATTTGAGATGCACTGCTATCCATGTGAGATGTTCAGTTCTTATAGAAATGTTTGTGCATGTGCATGAATATGAAGATAGCAATGGCATGGTCTCATTTGGGGATTTTGAGAGATATATATTGTTTTTTGTTATTGAGAATAATATTTTTTATTGTTCCATTTAATAATAAATGATTTAGATCTAAGAATTTTGCGATCCATAATGTTGATATTAGTTTTCCGGATTAATCGCATAGCTAGGATTTGGTCAATGTTTCGAACCAACTAATGTGGTTCATCCTTAGGACAAGCTGAGAAATCAATAGATCTAAGGGAATAAATAGCAAGGATGCATCACTGCCGAGTTAGCCATTGGAAATTAGTCGTTAGGTAATTTGTTAAATTGTTCAATGATTTACTTAGAGAATAGTTGTTATGTAATAAATAAATATTTAATTTCGAAATTATAAAATGATAATATTAAATTTAGCTATAAAATAGCTGATGTGTAATAAATAAATATTATATTTCGATATTATAAAAGGAATATTAGTATTAAATATTATATTAAGAATTATCTAGAAATAATTAATCTTAGATATTGTAATAATATTGTCTAAAAATAATTAAATTATTAATATAGTTTGTTAGGGTTTGACTCATAATATTAGAAAATAGTTGTTATGAAGTAATATTATTTAGGAATCATAAGTTAAAGGTTTTAATAGTAATATTATCTATAAATAGTTAGTTTAAATAGTGTAATATGTAAGGGTTTGACCCTAGTATTTAATTCATTAATAATTTAATAATATTATTTGTATTATAATATTATAGAGAGATTGTAATATTAAATCCATCAATAATGTATTCCTCTTAATATTATTATTATAGAGATTAATACTATTAAAATCATTATTTTAATATTAATTACTATGATACTAGTTTTAACCTCGTGTTTTAGTATCTATAAAAATAGGAAAGAGGAAAACATAATCACATTGAAAAGGGGATAGCTAATAAGAAATGATGTATTCTATTATTATTAATATTTTGAGATAATATATTAAAACTATTATCTTAATATTTGATTTAATAATAATAAAATATAATAATTTTAATATCTATAAAGATAAAAGACTATAATCTGAACGAAGAAAACTAATCAAATAAAAAAGGAGGAAGGTTGAAGATAACTTTAGATTAGAGATATACTTCAACAACAAGCAAGCCTGGAATTTGACGTTCCATAGAACGTTTTTCCCATTTTTAAACGTATTTGACGGCACAATTTTTTTTCAAACGTATAAAATGACGGTTAAAAAAAATTTCAAACCATAAATTTAACGTTCAAATATCTCGATTGCCCATCATAAAGTTTAGGGGGAATGAGGGAGTACAGGCTCAGTCAACCTCACCACAGGGGCTCCGTAGATTATTCCAGATGGAGAAGAAAGGACAGATTTAGTGTAAATTTTAAATGATTTTTTTTTTAAATTAAATAATGGTCGGTAATTCAATTTTAAGGGCAAGGCACAAATTTCTTATTTTCTAGAGCGATACATATTCTTTTAGCAGAGGAAAACTGCCCAAGCGGAGGACTATTTTGCCCAATTTTTTGATTTGCAGACTCAATCACCTGCTCCCTCTGATCTTCGAAAACAGTGTCCTCCTTTCCTGATCTTCGAAAACAACAGAGGTGAGTTTTTTTGTTGTTTTTATCGTTAGTTTTACTTTTGAATCTTTGCGATGTGTGGGTATGAATTTAAATTGCAACTCTTTGAAATGTGTAGATTAAGATTTAATTTAAAAGTTAGCAAAGTGCGGATTTAAATTAATTTTATAATTTGGTTAATTTTTTATTTAAATTTAATTTAAAATTTCATAAGCTGGATTTTGTTTCATCTCTTTTGAGTGGCATTTAAGTAGGAACACTTGCGTTTAAATTTAAATTTTAGTTTTCAAATGATATAGTACACAACTTTCTATTTTTAAATGTGTTTACATTGGTCACTTTCATGTCTTTAGAGATGTACAAAGGCCGTGTTCAGCTTCATGTGGGAGTTATTTATGGGAGGAACTTGATTTCAAGAGTCAAATGATATGCATTGTCTTTGGTTTGAAGCTTGTGTTTCTGTATAAATTGATTTTCACTGTAGTCTAAGATTTTGATTGCTACTGTCTTCCAGCCAAAATTGTGGCTTCCTTATAAGACAATCCTTAATACTATCCCTTCAGCCCATCCCATTATTGTGCCATCGAAGAAATAGAAATTAAGTGTGCCCAAGCCTAGAATTTGAGGTTCCACAGAATGTTTTTCCCATTCCTAAACATATTTGACGGCACAATCTTTTTTCCAAACGTATAAAATGACGGTTAAAAAAAATCTCAAACAGTAAATTTGACGTTCAAGTATCTCCATTGCCCGTCATAAATTTTAGTGGGGAATGAGGGAGTACAGGCTCAGTCAACCTCACCTCAGCGACTCCGTAGATTATTCCAGATGGAGAAGAAAGGACGGATTTGGTGTAAATTTTAAATGATTTTTTTTTTTTAAATTAAGTGATGGTCGGTAATTCAATTTTAAGGGCAAGGCACAGATTTCTTATTTTCTAGAGCGATACATATTTTTTTTAGCAGAGGAAGAACCGCCCAAGCGAAGGACTATTTTGCCCCAAATTTTTGATTTGCAGACTCAATCTCCTGCTCCCTCTGATCTTCGAAAACAGTGTCCTCCTATCCTGATCTTCGAAAACTTTTTTAGCAGAGGAAGAACCGTCCAAGAGGAGGACTATTTTGCCCCAATTTTCTGATTTGCAGACTCAATCTCTTGCTCCCTCTGATCTTCGAAAATAGTGTCCTCCTCTCCTGATCTTCAAAAACAGCAGAGGTGAGTTTTTTGTTGTTTTTATCGTTAGTTTTACTTTTGAATCTTTGGGATGTGTGGGTATGAATTTAATTGGCAACTCTTTGAAATGTGTGGATTAAGATTTAATTTAAACGTTAGCAAAGTGTGGATTTAAATTAATTTTATAATTTGGCTAATTTTTTATTTAAATTTAATTTAAAGTTTTATAGGATGGATTTTGTTTCATGTCTGCTTGCTTGGCACTTAAGTAGGAACACTTGCGTTTAATTTTACATTTTCATTCTATTTTTTAGTCTTTTTGGCAATGTATTTGAATTGAACCATTCGATGTTTTTTAGTTTTCAAATGATACAGTACACAACTTTCTACTTTTAAATGTGTTTACGTTGGTCACTTTCATGTCTTTAGAGATGTACAAAGGCCGTGTTCAACTTCATGTGGGAGTTATTTATGGGAGGAACTTGATTTCAAGAGTCAAATGATATGCATTGTCTTTGGTTTGAAGCTTGTGTTTCTACATAAATTGATTTCCACTGTAGTTTAAGATTTTGATTGCTGCTTTTTTCCAGACAAAATTGTGGCTTCCTTATAGGACAATCCTTAATACTATCCCTTTAGCCCATCCCATTATTGTGCCATTTCAACATAGTGAAGAAGAAATAGAAATTAAGTGTGCCTTTGCCACTAGATCCAACCAGTGATATTTACTCCCTATCCTATTTGTGGTGAAAGGAGATTTTGACTCACCATCCTATTTGTGGTATGAGAAGATTTAGAGTTGAACATTAATTAATTATTATACTTTTCTGAGTTTTTTTATTGCTTTGAATTTGTACAAACAATTTTGATTCACATTTTCTAATTTTATTACAAAATTTAAAATTATTTATTGTTTAAAATTTAATTTTAAACCTATAAAAATT
This sequence comes from Pinus taeda, assembly GCA_000404065.3. Classification (NCBI taxonomy): domain Eukaryota; kingdom Viridiplantae; phylum Streptophyta; class Pinopsida; order Pinales; family Pinaceae; genus Pinus; species Pinus taeda. The sequence continues at coordinate 364,849 of APFE030488567.1, forward strand.
AATGTGTCTTTTTTTAAATTTAAATGTTTAAATTATGCTAAGTTCATCACCAAATTTATAATTTGATTTTTTAATTTTGATTTTATTAAATTTGAAAAAGAAACCGTAAAAACTTAAAACATTGTTTTTCATTTCACATGGCTCGTTGAATTGATGACAAGAAAAATATTCTAATTATTGAGAGTGGTATGTATAGAGTAGTCTTTTGTTGTGAAATTTATGGTCTATTGTTTTGTTTTTTTTGTTTTTTTGAATATACTATTTCATGCGTATTTAAGTTGAAATTTTTGTATGATTTTTTGTAGTTAAGCGTGATTATATAATTTTTATTATAATATTTCTTATTAAAATAATATTTTTCTTTATTTAATTTTAAAAAGTTTTTTGGGTTAAAATATTTTATCTTACTTTATGAAATTAGTGAAGTATCATATACTAACTAGTTCTTAGAGGGAGGAAGCAAATCTAGACCTCTAAAGTAGTATGACTTTGTTATAAAGTGACAACACTCGACTACTTGTCTAAAGGGCGGTTTTTATAAACTCTCTTGTTTTGCCTTTTGCTCTCTTGTAAAAATACATTTCACAATTCAGAGTTGGTTTCATCTATCAGCTTTCAATCTTGTTGAAAATGAGGGATTGGACTCTAGACACAACATACATTCCATCTTCCCAAGTCCAACAAATGCTTAAGTCCATAAACTTAGTATCCTCTTCTTTCTTTACTCCTCGCATATTGAAGTTCATTTCTACATTACCCCTAATTATAGGCCGTGTTGAGACTCAAAGAGGTATTACACTCATGGCCTCCAATATTGACATAGTCATAGACTCACATAGTACACAACTAGGCTCTATTGAATGAACTTCGAGAAAGATTTTTTTTAATCCAACGGTATTTTCTGGAACCTTAAATGTTCAACCTTGAAAAGCAGTGGCTCATGTAACAATATGCTTTTGACTTTTGGAAAAAAAATAATTTGCTGAATCTTTCCTGTATATTTTCAATCTACTTTCATATCTACACAAAGTATGACAATTTTCATCTTTCATATCGGAAAGAGTTCTCTTTCATATTTGCACAAAGTATGACAATTTCCGTCTTTCATATCGGAAAGAGTTTTCTCTTAAGCCCGCCTACCTTTGAAGCATGAAAATGTATTCCTCAAGAGGTCTCAAATTGCAAAATTTCACCACAATCCATGGGCATGTTCTTAGAAAAAAATTGACTTAGCATTTCTTCACACTCTTGTTCATATCTTTAATAAAAGGTTCCTCAATTAGTTGTAAAAGTTATCATAATTTTGTCCTTGTTGCCAAAATAAATAACTTGCATTGCCTAGAATCATGATTATCAAAAGTTAGCAATGTTAGTTCAAATCTTTCACAATGAGGATGATACTTCTATCCACTTCATTGTTGTAACAAACTATTTATTCGTCCCATGTTGTAGATGGAATTTAGAAAATTTGAGAGAGATAACATGCACAAAGTTTAATATGAAAACCATTAAAAGTATTAGTTTATGTCTTAATGGTTGATTTAACAATATACATTATTATTGTTATTTTAAACACAAGTTATCATAGATTTTAGCTAAAATATCAAAGGTGTCATGATTGGGCTTAGCCAACGAATCATTTGTGATGGGCAATGGTTCTTGGACAACTAGTTAATTCCATTTAGTATTTTTCTCTTGATGCAGGGTTTCCATGTCTAATATGCTTAGAGGGATGCATAACACCATCTCATCCAATGATGGTTTAGGATCCTCATCTTCCTAACTATGTGACCTTCTTTAGTGCCATTCACATATTGAAATTTAGTATATAATCAAAACTATTAACCCAAAAAGATGAAAAGCCTTATAAAACCTTAAAAGTGTGGTTTTATGTTATTTCTAAGCACATATGCTAACTTAGGAAAAAACAAGGCACTTTCACACAGATTAGTGAAAGTTGAGATGCAAGAGTATTTGAAAGAGAGTTGCCCTTTAAGGGGAAGTTGACACCCACAAATTTACATAAAACGTATAATGAAAGGCATGAAAAATATAAAAACGTCATTAAATTTTCATTTGACGGGCAAAAGAGATTTGAAATTCCAGGCCTGACAACAAGTACAAAAATTAGAGAAAATTAATACATGATCGGGGGGGACCTGAAGGCGAGAAGGGAGATCCAGCAAGAACATAAAAGGGAAAGGAGAGGAGGGTCAAGAGAAGAGAGTTGGAATCCAGCTATAGGCCATCTTTGGATAAAGTTTCACATGTAGTTTAATGTAAAGTTTCCAGCCCAAAAGGAGTGAACTGTGTGTTCTTTCATTCCTTGTTCCACTACAATGTTCACCTAACTTAAAATGCAGCTTGTGTACAACATTTTGAAAGCATGCCAATGTTGACTGTTAATCATTAATTGTTCATCATGTGGCGTACGATGTTGATAATAGAAGAGTGAATAAAAACATGATTTCCTTGATCTATTAAATCACTAATGGAAGTTGAAGACAAAAATATTTAAACATGAAATGAGTCCATTGTGCCCTGTTGTTTGTACTTACCAAATATGTACATTATTTTAATGGTTTTTTTTAGCTATCTATACATATATTGCCCTCGGTGATGTTGGAAAGTAGTTGGGAAAATGCAAGTACATATTGTTCCTCCATAAAGTTCAGAAAAAATGCAAATATTAGAATTGCATTTTGTGATTTACTTAACGTGATTGTTCTTTATAGCACTTTTGTATATTATTTATCAATTAAGTATGCTTGTTACCACTATAATTCATCATAAAGTATTTTGTTGTTGGAAATAAAGTGTAATTGCTAATGGAGGAGATGCTTTCTTCACTTCTTTGTTGTTGAAATACATAAATAAAATTGGGTTCGTGGAATAGGAAATTAGTGTTCTTGTTGATTGCAGTTGTACTAGATAATATTATATTATTAGAACAAGTATATCTTGATGAGTTTTGGTGGTTAGAAAACACCTTTGTAGATATTTGGGGTTTCAAAATCCTTTGGCCATTATAGTTGTACAACCCTTCTGTATGCGCTCACTGGACATGAAATTCATATATTCATATTTAGAGATGGTAATTTTCAACATCCATTAAAATATTTAGGACATTGTCCTAGAGTTGAATGAATATATTTTGAAGGCCTTTGAAAGGATGAATAGGTTTGGGAGTTTCTAGATGCAACCAAGGCCTTTATAGATCATAATTTTGGCAAGTCTAGGAGTAAGATATCTACTAGTCTAAATTCCACTTCTATATGGGGCATGCTCTATAGTTCTATGTTCCATTAAGTTTTGTTCATCCAAGGAGATTAATATGATTTCTTTCTATCATAAGCCCATTGATCTCTATAGTGTGAAGAAGTTGGGATAATTCCAATGCTCTTTATAGTGTGGAGAAGTTGGATAAATTTTCTTATGATATTCAAAGTTCTCAAGCTCCCTTTAATCCAACTTTGAAGTTTGGTCTCAATTTTACAATGTATTGAATGCATATTTTTATATTCCCATGTTTATTGAACTTAAGAAAAATTGACTTATCATCAAGAGCTGACAATTTTTTTTTTGCTTTTGAAAATTGTTTTGTACATTTACAATATAAAATATGCTTTTCTTCATTAAACTAAAGAACTTGAATAGGGATTTATCCATTTTCTTGTATGCGCTATGGAGAAAAGTTTCTTTAAATACCTTGCCTTAAAGTTGATCTTTAAATTCACCTCTTTTATGCAAAAATATTATTGAGTCCCTCAACATTGCTGAGCTTCACACCCGGGAAAGTCCATATGTTCTTTCAAATGTTAGTGTATACCTTCGAAGGGTAAAAAAAAAAAAAAAATTCGGTGTGTCTTTGTACTTTTGGTGCAAATTTTAGTAGTACATTGCGCTGCTAATAACCAAGTTCAGCCGCCTCTCTCTCTCCGAATATAAACATTTTTTACTTCGTCATTTGACCATTAACGGATATCAGCTATCGGATTACTAAATTATATTTAATTTACTTTGCTAAAAATACCTAACTATACCTCTTTATCTTTCGAGATCAAGTACACCATACAAGAACATGTTGCATACGTATTTTGGGATGGGTGTATCTAACTCAGAACATTATCGAAATGATTTTTAGACCTTTCGAGAGTGTCGTGTGGAATGGCATAAATTTATTATGCGAATTTTAGTGTTTACACAACTTTATTTGTTATAATTTTCATAATTAATTTTCTTTTATCGATTTTGTTTTCGAACCAAAAAAAATATCTATTTTTAAGGTTGTTAAAAATGTATTAATTTATCATAATTATAAAAACTGTAATATTTTTAACCGATCGTGAAAAAATAACATATCAATTATATGCATGAATAATACTTAGATGTGACATTGTGAAGTAAAGAGGTAATTGAATTTATGAA